>JAVJAQ010000704.1:0-230000 GCA_032362365.1 Zygogramma bicolorata
AATCAACAACATTTTTTTTCACAACGACATTCTAGATAGAATTAAATCTAATTCTCAATAGGGAATGCTCCAAACATTTTCAAAGTCATTCAATGTCATTCAAGGCAATACCGTTCAAGCTCGACCCCGCCAACACTCAAGGGTATTCAAGGTCAAAACGGCATATGCTAGAGGGTGAATAGGGTAACTCATCGTCAAGGTTATTGAAGATCACACAATATTGAAGGTAGCGATATGGGACCGCTCCAAACATTTTCAAAGTCATTCAATGTCATCCAAGGGCAGTGCCGTTCGAACTCGACCCCGCCAATACTCAAGGGTACTTAAGGTCAACGCGGTATATGCTAGAGGGTGAAAAGGATAACTCGTCGTCAAGGTTATTGAAGGTCACACAATATTAATGGTAGTGATATGGGACCACTCCGAACATATTCAAAGTCTCTCAATGCCATTCAAGGGCAGTGCCGTTCAAGCTCGACCCCGCCAATACTCAAGGGTACTCAAGGGTACTCAAGGTCAAAGCTGCATATGCTAGAGGACCAACAGGGTAACTCTTCGTCAAGGTTATTGAAGGTTATAAAATAATAAATATGGCGATATTTTGTCGGGATATGTTAAACACAAATGCATCAATTGTTATTCGAAGTAACTCGTCATGAGGGTTAGTAAGGTCATAAAATTTTTGTTATCTGAGTTCATCAAATATATTGAATAAATCGTAATCGATTTGTTGTTTTTTTATTGTTGACGAGGGCAAATATAACAGAATATGAAATTCGAAAAACAATGAGATATTTGCATGATGTCCTTTCCATAATCAAATGGTGTGTATATTCAGTGTACATTCAACCATGAGGTACCAATTCAAGAAACTGTCAGCTCATACTTCTGGAATTTGTGACGGCATTCGTCAGACATATAACACAAAGGCGTTGTTTCCAAGATCGTTCAATAAAAAGTTCAAGATGATCGAAAAATTATTAAGAATATTTTCCTGTATAAATATTATAGACTTGATGAATCGTTTTCTCATGATTTCAATCACCATCTATTTTACAGAAATTGTCTGCATTTTTCCCTATTCTATAAAAATAATTGAATTTTTTGTTTTTTATTTCAAGTTTTGTGTGAAATTGATTTTGTCACATCAATATAATATGAAAAACGTATGAAGCTAAGTCACGTGAAAATCCATCTATCTATCTATGTATTGATCATATGCCATGGTCTCGATATTGTAGAGGTGAGCACGTCCGCCTGTAAAGCGGAAGACTATATGGTTCTTGATATGTAACTTCAAGCGAATACCTCTGAAATTTGTGACGATCTATCAATTTTCTAGAGTAAAATGATGCAAATAGAAATAGAATTCGCACTACCAAAAATAATATGTGTATAACGGTAGTGAAGCATGTAAAAATATTCGAATAAATACAAGCAAAAGCTCAAGCCGACGTCTGCTCAGATAGGATTCTCACATTGTCTTAGCAACGTTTTTACCTTATATCTATATATAGATCATATGTCATGGTCTCGATATTGTAGAGGTAAGCACGTCCGCCTGTAAAGCGGAAGACCATGGTTCAAGTCCCCTTCAGACCACTGTGATGGGATTCATACGATAAATGGGCCTCGTTGAACCATTGATCGCGCGATTCTCGACTTCTGAAGGTTGACGTTCGTCAGCTGGTTAATGAAAAAAAAAATTCTATATATATATATATATATATATATATATATATATATATATATATATATATATATATATATATATATATATATATATAAATATAAATGTCACTGTAGGAAACGAATCTACTGCTACAGATAGCTGAATATAGCTAAAATTTTTTCCAAAATTCCGCCGTGAATACCTGATAAGTTTTTCAGGTTTAAGAATATACATCTCTACAGAAAACATGAATATTGCATGGGAAATGTTGTGAAATGATGGCTAGGAACAAAAAAAATGCCAAAAAACAAACAAAGTTTTTTAGTCATCACAGAACTTTTTTTTCATTTTTTCAGATTCTAGTGATGAAACTTTATGAGTTTAATCAACTTCCTGATGAAATATTTGTTTATTGAATGGAAATGTTTTTTTGGCGAGTAGAGTGTTTAGGGGGATTCTAGGCTTCCCCTCCACCACTTACCCAAAAAAAGCGCGCGAAATGACATTGACAAAACCTTTATTGATTTTTTTCCTCAAATCTCATTTTTACAGCTTATTATACATATTTTGAGCACCTTATGCATCATAAGTATGTATTTAACTATAATCACCTTTATTTTTTTAATAATTTTTGTTTTACTCAAATTTCAATATTACATCTAATTGTACATATTTCGAATACCTTATGCATCATAAGTGTGTGTATTCTACTATAGTCAAGAGGTGAAAGAACACCAAACAAAAGTTTCATGCATTCATCTCATTCATGTGTCGGAGATATCTATCTACTGTCTGTTTCTTCAATGTAGCCCTGAAAAGGGCTGATAGTTTTTTGACCAGTGGTCCAGGGTTAGTGGTGCAAAGGAGGGGCGTTATTGCCAATCATGCATGTTTCGATATATCGATACTGCGTAAGCAGAGTGCTGCATGCTTTACACCGTGTCCATACTAAGTCAGAGAATGGTTGAGTCTATGCTTATCCACGTGCTTATATCACCCACCATTGTTCACACGAGCGGCATAGAAATGGTAACACATGAGGCATAATTTTGCGATTTGTCCGGTAACGGTGGCAATTCTAACATAGCTCTCAGTTACACAACTCCAGTCCATGATTATTCACACTGTGATTCATATTCAGCGCCTGGACTCTGAATATTTTCACACCAACGGCGATTTACATCGCATTCGATACCCTCGTCTTCAGAGTCGTTCAGCTCTTCGATGACAACTTCCTCGTCTTCAGCGACCTGCTGTTCTTCAACTTCACCTGAATTGTTATAAGAATCAGCATGTGCTAGAACATCTAACATTGCAGCTCTTCCAGCAGCCATCTTGGTTATATCCTTCGAATGCTCTGAATAACTGAGTGAAGTTGTTCAAGAGCCTGTAGCTACGTTTTATACGCTTTGGCAGCACCGACTCTTACTATAGATGTAGGGAGGTTTGGATTGAGTTCAGTCATTTCCACCATCGAGTAACAGTATGCTGTTTCCGAAAGAGTGGGATTCTAAACCGAAAGGGTGCATCTATCCCCTCGTGATTGCTGGAGCTGCCATATGCTACAGTTGTCAAATTAGTCGACCCAAATCACAATTCAATCCATGTACCGGATGTGTACCGAGTTTGCATCATGGAATCCAGTGCGACAACCGAAGTTACCAATAAGCTCAACTCACGAACAGGGAAACTATCTCAAGTGCTTCAAGTGTTCCGAGAAAATTGAGTGTTCTTTTATGGGTATTTATAGAAAGATTTGTAGAACCTGTGCGATAGAAGAGATGACAGAATCATTGCCACTTCAACAACGTTGCTTGCAGTGTGATAAATATACTATGAACTGTTGGAACCATATATGTGCTGTTTGCAGAAAAAACTGGCGCTTATAAGAGAAAGTTGGTTAACTCCATCCCAATAGCAGAGTTCACTCAATCATTGCTGGTGTCTCACAAACGAGGAGCAATCGAAAGGTGTCAAATACTAGGTCACCGTATTCCAAAGTATACAGAACTTGGACCAGAAAGGCTTCCTGATGCGACATCTCGATAATTAATAACCATTGTCTGAAATTATGATGAACACATTGATTGTATATAATTATATTTGTATCATTTTTCAATATAGAAGCTACCAATTGACACGAATGTTGAAACATATAATCAAATACAATCAAACAGAGAGTGGGTGATGAAACATTTATTTTGTAAAACATACAAGTATAATACTAGTGTATTCTTACAACGCTTTATCATCACTCACTACATGGATAATAAAAATTATTATCATACAAATATTAAACCACATATAATTCATCAATCCACGAATTATGCTCACTTGGAAAACCCAACCACTTTATGTATAGTTTATTATTTTTCTTCTCAACACCATTTCCACCAGATACACGTCAGGATTTGCAGTTTTCAATCCTCATAAAAACAGCCTCTTATGGGTTGACCATTTTATCGGGACATGTCAAACACAAATACATCAATTGTTTTTCCTCCAAAGTCATCTCAATGTCATTCAACGGTAATGCCGTTCAAGCTCGATTCCGTCAACACTCAAGAGTATTCAACGTCGAAGCTGCACAAGGTAAAGGGTACATAAGGAACATTCAGGGTCGCTCCTCATCGAGGTCATTGAAGGTCACAATATATTGAAAATGACGATATTTTTTCGGGGTTATTCTGAACGTTTCCAAAGTCATTTCAATGTAATTCAAGGGCAGTGCCGTTCGAACTCGACCCTGCCAATACTCAAGGGTACTCAAGGGTACCCAAGGTCAAAGCGGTATATGCTAGAGGGTGAATAGGGTAACTCATCGTCAAGGTTATTGAAGGTCACACAATATTAAAGGTAGTGATATGGGACCACTCCAAACATTTTCAAAGTCTTTCAATGTCATTCAAGGGCAGTGCCGTTCAAGCTCGACCCGCCAATACTCAAGGTCAAAGCTGCATATGCCAGAGGACCTACAGGGTAACCCTTCGTCAAAGTTATTGATGGATATAAAATATTGAATATGGCGATATTTCATTGGGACATGTCAAACCTAAATACATCAATTGTTATTCGAAGTAACTCGTCATGAGGGTTAGTAAGGTCGCAAAATATAAAAATATGCGATTTCAAAGTCTTTCAATGTCATTCAAGGGCAGTGTCGTTCAAGCTCGACCCTGCCAATACTCGAGGGTTCTCAAGGGTCAAAGCTGCATATGCTAGAGGACCAACAGGGTAACTTTTCGTCAAGGTTATAGAAGGTTATAAAATATTAAATATGGCGATATTTTATCGGGACATGTCAAACACAAATACATCAATTGTAATGCCGTTCAAGTTCAACACTCAAGAGTATTCAACGTCAAAGCTGCACAAGCTAAAGGGTACACAAGAATATACGTTTGAATTTTACGTCTCGTTTCTTTCCACCTCTATTTGCATGCGCATAATGTATTAGATACTTTGAAACTTCCATGAAGCGTCAAGTCACACACGATCAAGGTCTTGAATCCAGTCGCTGGGAAAACGACATAATCCCCTAATCCCAGATCCGAGAATATCACCGCTCAATTGCGCATTGACGTCATCGGTTGGTTCCATGCTAACGTGTGGTTCTTAGCCACGTTGATTCGGTCTATAATGAATAAAAATTGGTGATATCTTATCTGGACCACTCCAAAAGTTTCCAAACTCATCTCGATGTCATTCAACGGTAATGCCGTTCAAGTTCGACTCCGTCAACACTCAAGAGTATTTAACGTCAAAGCTACACAAGCTAAAGGGTACACGGGGGGGCATTCAGGGTCACTCGTCATCGAGGTCATTGAAGGTCACAAAATATTAAAAGTGACGATTTGTGTCAGGGCCATTCTGAACGTTTCCAAAGTCATTTCAATGTCATTCAAGGACAATATCGTTCAAGCTCAACCTAGCCATCAGGGTTACTCATCTTCAAGGTTATTGAAGGTCACAATAAAATGTCGATATTTCGTAGAGGGGCCATTCTGAACGTTTTCAAAATCATCTCAATGTCTTTCAAGGGCAATACTGTTCAAACGCAACCCATATATCAGGGTAACTCGTCGTCAAGGTCATTAGAGGTCTCAAAATATAGAAATCGGTGATGTGTTGTTGGGACTATTTCAAACGTTTTAAAAGTAATCCCAATTCCATTCAAGTGGAATGCCGTTAAAGCTCGACCTCACCAACACTCAAGGGTATTCAAGGTCAAAAGTTGCACATGCCAGAGGATATACAGATGGCATTCAGAATAACTCGCCATCAAGGTTATTGAAGGTTACAATATATCGAAAATAACCATATTTTGTTGAGGCCATTCTGAACGTTTCCAAAGTCATTTCAATGTCATTCAAGGACAATACCGTTCAAGCTCGACCTCACCAACACTCAAGGGTATTCAAAAGTGGCAGATTCTTAAAGGAGCACAAGGGGCATTCAGGGTAACTCGTCATTAAAGTTATTGAAGGTCACAATGAAAGCGCGATATTTTGCCGGGGACATTCTAAACGTTTCCAAAGTCATTTCAATGCCATTCAAGGACAATACCGTTCGAGCTCAACCCAGCCATCAGGGTTACTCGTCTTCAAGGTTATTGGAGGTCGCAAAATATAACAATTGGTGATATGTTGTTGGGACTACTTCAAACAATTTAAAAGTCATCTCAATGTCATTCATAGGAAATGCTCGACCCCACCTACACTCAAGGGCACTCAAGGTCAAAAAATGCACATGTCAGAGGATACACAGATGTCATTCAGGGTAACTCGTCATCAACGTTATTGAAGGTATTGAAAATGACGATATATTGTCGCGGCCATTCTGAACGTTTCCAAAGTAATTTCGAGGACAATACCGTTCAAATTCAATCCCACCAACACTCAAGGGTATTCTAAGTCAAAGCTAGATGGTAAACGAAGGTCATTCATAGTAACTCATCATTAAGGTTTTTTTGAAACTCACTGAATATTCACACGATGATGATAATAAAACTGTTTTAATTTCAATGTCATTCAAGGGCAACGTCGTGCAAGTTGGAACCGCCAACATTCAAGGGTATTCAAGGTCAAAGTTCCATACGAGGAAACTAATACGTTCAACGACTGAAGTATTTGAGACTCTTGTTATATACATTCACCACTCCCCCCCCCCTCCATAACTCTGAGTCATTGGTACCATTATTGAAAAGTTCAAGGTCATCTTAATAGCAAGGTTATTCGAAGGCGATGCTAGCTAGACGATATCTACACCATGTACAAAAATCTACAATATTGAAAATGCTCAAGGATATTTCAGGTCAACATGCACCAATGTCATTCAAGGGCAATGCTGTTCAAGCTCGACCATGCCAACCCTCAAGGGTATTCAAGGTCAAACATGCGCTCGATACACACCAAAGGTCATTCAAGGTCGTTCAAGGTCAATGTGGTGGATATACTAAAGGCCATTCGAGGTCGCCTTCAAGGTCGCCTTCAAGGTCATTGTGGTGGGCACAGCAAAAGTCGTTCAAGGTCGCCATCAAGGTCAAGGTCATTCAAGGTCAAAGGGTGGGGGGAGGACTAGACCCGTCTTAAACACCCTACTCTCTTGGTCACTATGACTTGAACAATTTGACTAGGGAATGTAGTAAGTGTGACATTCCATTAAAAAGGTAACTCCATAAGGATATCAGCCATATCAATTTCCACTACCTAACTTTTCATTTTGGCACCCTCCTGCAGGGACAAAGACTGTTCCATATTCCAAGTTATGACACTCCATTTATAAGCTAATTTGTCATAAATTCAAAAAAGATTATGGGCGGTGGGGCTAAAGCGTGCCACCGAAAAAGTAGTACAAGCTTTGGTGAGTGGGAATTTTAATGGGTTGTTTCTGGAACCTAACCCAATATTTTCCACCACTAATTAATTTTCTTCCCCAAAATGCATGAACTGATGCAAATGAATGTAAAAATGTGGAAATAAATGTGCATCCACCCTATGTGAAAATGATATATAATGGTTTTAATCTTATCATCCGCGCATGTATTTTATAACTTGGGAATCAAAGAGAATGTTTTAAAAAAGATTCTTATTCGAGTTCCAATTGTTAGGAAACTCTTCTAACTTGTTGCTTTGACTTTATTTGAATATTTGACTGAAGGACTTGAATGTTGAAACTTGTGTCTTCAACAAAGATCTTAATGAAAACTGACTTCTCAAAGTCACATACGAATTCTTCCCAGCACTCCGTTATCTGCGTCGCCAACAACAGACTGCCAAGAAAGCATTTCCTGTTTATCATGCAACAATGTTGCAATGAGATATTACTACTGAGAAACTATATTTTTTCATAAGTCCATAAGGGCTGCGAGGACGTAACACCTCCCCTATAAGAATTTTTATTATATCAGAATGATTTCTATATCAGAATGAATAATAAAAATTCAAGAATGAATAATAAAAATTCAATATGAAATCATAGTTAGATGAGCCTCCTCAAATAGTACAATAACATCATTGAAATCATCAAAAGGAATATAGGTCAATATCAATTAAACACTGTACATTATATGAGGAATAAAAATAATAAATGATTATACAGTGAGAATTAAATCCTTTTAGGAGTTCTTCTCGATGTAGATTCTGCAACTGGGGATGATGGGGTATGGAAGACGATTTCTTCCGATCCATTGTCGTACATTGGGGTAAGATGAATCGATGGTCTTCTTGATACCATTGACTTCACATTACAATAGTTGAAAATCTGGGAACAGCATCCTCTTGGGTGATGTCCGTCGTCTGAGTTGGAGCTTGTTGTGAAATATCCAAAATATCTTTTTCTGATGCAACATTTGAAAATTATCCAAATTATGACAAATAATATGAGTACCATGCAAATATAAGTAGAAGTACTCAAATGTTTTTCAGTGAATGGTTCATTAATTATTTTATTTAAAGTTTTATCATATTCTTGCAGTTTTTCTTGAGCAATATTCAATTCATCAAGATTCAGGTGATTTATCTTCACTGGCTTGATATTTGGAAGTTCTTCTCTCTTCGGGAGTTGATCACAACAATCATAGGTTATTTCAGGAATGTACAACTGAAGTTTCAGAGTTCTATTGTTGTCTGAACTTGCATATACTCTTGTTGTACCAATAAATGCACTACACTTTGGCTCTAAAGTCAAAAGTGAATTTTCGTGAATTATTTCTGTCTCTGAGTTTTTCTCTGGACATGTTGTAGTTACAGGTAGTTGATTTGATACAGTTAGTAACCATTTATCATCAACTAACTTTTGTACGTTATAATCTTCAATAGCAATTATGACTTTCTCACAATTTGGCATTATTTTTGATTCCATTAAGATTGAAATTTCACAAGGTGATTCATGTGAAAGCGTTTTTGGAAAATGATTGAAACATATTCGAATTTCATTTTCGAATATTTCAGAACATTCCTCTTGTTTGACTGTAATATATTGTTTGCTATCCCTTGCAATTGCTGCATATTTAAAAAGGGGTAATATTACATGAAAAAGGTTGGTTTTAGGGTCTTTTGTTGGGACTGAGTAAATATGATAGAAATCAAAATCTGAGTTCTCTACTAATGGTACATGTAATATGAAAACAATTCTTTCATTTGTTTGAAAAGCTTCAAGTTTTATTAATGAAATAAATTCTGAAATATACTGGTGAGTTGGGTTGAAAGGTAAGTTTCCATGAGATAAGGTCATAGAAATTTTCGTTAGTTGTTCGATCAAAAGATTCGGATCGATTACTGAAGGGTGCAAAATCTTTAGTCTTGCAAAAGTTATACTGTTTATGATATCATTCAATTGATCTGAAATGATCATGTTGGATTGAATAATTTGCTCAATTTTCTCCAGTATTTTCAGTTGAAGTTCAAAATAATACTTAGTTTCTCGATTTCTAATCATTTCTTCCTCTATAATTTTCAAATCTTTATTAAAAGTTTCTTCATCAATTCTCAACTTGTTCAGGGTGGAATTGAAATTCGAAATAGTACTTGAAATAATCTGAATTTGATTTTTCATTAACATTTGTAAGTTTTTATCATCCTTTTCAAGTTTATTTATACACTCGTTATAATATTCTCCATCAGATGCGTCTAAGTTTCCTGTGATTATTTTCCAAACTGAGCCTATTCCATTTAATAAGCCCCTCTTGAATCTATTTGTTGTACTTAGAGCAATTTCTGAAAATTTACTTTTCATTTCTTGGGTCATGGTATTCAATAATGAAAGTTGAGCTGAGAATGCCATTTTGAAGTTTGGATTCACATCATCTCTATGTAGTAATTCTCTCAATGACTGTTGAACATTTTGGCTTTGTTCAAATGAATTTTTAAGTAATGAAATATTTTTATAAACAATGATTTTGTACTCATCGTTCGATATTTTAGCTATTCCTTCCTTTTGAAAGAAAATAACTGCGGGTGTGATTATTTTTTCTATTCTTGCTCTGGCTGTGTTGAGTGCCCTGGAACAATAGATACTGGTTTTAATCTATCAAAATTAACCGTACTCGTTCCATTTTCTATCTCTATTTCGGCTGTATTCGTGTTCACTATACGAATCACTTTGTATGGTCCATTATATTTATTTTTCATTTTATTGCCTATTTGAGATTCTCTTAGGTATACGAAATCGCCTACTTTATATTTCGGTAAATTCTCTCTTACATGTTTGTCAAATCTTGTTTTTGCCTTTTCTTTTGCTGAGTTCAAGTTCGTTTTGACATTTTCATAAATAAAATTTGCAGTATTTTTCATATCATTTACATAATTCGATTGAAGTTGTTCTTCACTATACAAAACCTCATTTTCGTCATCGCGAATATGACCAAAAATTATTTCTTCAGGAGTATATTTAGTTGAAGTTGACTTACTTTTATTATAGGATTCTATGCAATAAGGTAAACCTTCAATAATTGGTTTATTTGGATAATCATTATGAAATGCTCTCAACGAATTTTGCAAAGTTGCATGAAATCTCTCAACTACACCATTAGTTTGAGGATGTGCTACTGCATTTTGAGTAATTCTGAATTTATATAACTTCGATAAATCTTTCATATGTTGGTTATTAAATTCTCCTCCGGGGTCAACATGTATTCTTTTTGGTATTGGATAGTGTTGAAAATAATGTAATAATTTCTCAACAATAGTTGTGCCTTCTTTGTTTTCCACACGGTATGCTTGTGCAAATTTGGAAAAATTATCAACAATAGTTAAAAGTGTACAATTTCTTGTTATACTCATCAAATCAATGTTGATGTGTTCAAATGGTTTGCTTGGAGTTTCTGTTATTACTAACGGATAGTCATTATTTTGTCTATTCGTTTTCGTTCGATTACATACTTGACATTTCTTTATAAAATTTTCAACATCTGTTTTTAAATTTTGCCAAATATATCTTTCACGTATTCTTCTAAATGTTTCGTTTATTCCTTTGTGTACCGAGGTTTTACTCGTATGATAATTTTCTAAAATATTTTCTCTTTCATCTTGTTGTGGTACCTTAACTATATCAAGACATATTGTAAACGTTATGTCTTTTCCTCTGAAAATATAGCTCAAAATATCTAGAAATGGAAGATGTTTCACTGGATTAATAAAATAATTCTTCGTCTGTAATTTATTTTTCAATGAATAAAATATTCTGAAACAATCTTTCAGACTTAGTGAATCTATTTTTAATGTTGGTATCTGAATAAGATAATATTTCCTTTGTTGAAATTTGAGACTCTGTCTTATCGTTAATAACTCGGTCAAGTGCAATTGTTGATCATCTGGATCTACGCACGTATCTTTTATTATCGTATTTAAATGCGGGGTTTCGCGATTTTCATTAGTTGGAACTAATAATATGATATCATTGTGTGCAACAAATATCAAATTATCATTTGTTTGTTTGATTTTTTCAAAGTTGATGAGTGACTGAGTTTTTCTTTTCTCTAGGAATTCATGAAATTCTGAGAGAAATTCATTTTCTTCAATTTCTGAACCTGTTTCTGTTTCTGAATCTGAACTTTCTGAGTTTTTTGTTGAAGCATTTATTTTTATTCTTGAGAGAACATCAGCATTTCTGTTGTGTATCCCAGGTTTATAATCTATTTCATATTCATATTCTTCTAGTTGTAACTTCCATCTCATTAGTCTTGAATTTGCATTTGTTATAGAATGTAAGTATTCCAGTGGCTTATGGTCACTGAGGATTTCAAATCGTCTGCCGTATAAGTAAGGCCTGCAATGTCTCACTGCCCAAATTATACTTAATAATTCCTTTTCTATAGTCGAATAACGTGTTTCTGCGCCATTTAATGTTCTTGATGCATACGCTATCGGCAAATCTTTTCCTATTTCGCCTTGTGATAGTACTGAACCTATCGCAAAATTACTTGCATCGCATGTTAGTAAAAAGTCCTTTTCAAAGTCTGGATATTGCAAAATTGGTGCTGTTATCAAACATTTCTTCATTTTTTCAAAACAGTTGATACATTTTTCATCAAAATTAAATTCTTTATTTTTCTTCAATAGATTTGTCATAGGTTTAGCCATTTCTGAGTAATTTTTAATAAATCTGCGATAATAACCTGTCAAACCTAAGAATGACTTTATTTCTTTTTGATTTTTTGGAACTGGAAACTCAATTATAGCTTCAATTTTCATAGGATTCGGTTTCACGCCATCCTTCGTTACTACGTGCCCTAAATATTATACTTCTCTTCTCAAAAATTCACATTTACATGGCTGTATCTTCAAATTATGCTGTTTTAATCGTTCAAATACCTTTTCTAGTCGTTTTATATGTTCTGACAAAGTTGAACTATAGACTATGATATCGTCCATATAAGTCATACACAATTCTCCTTGTAAACCTGTCAAAATATTATCCATTGCCCTTGAAAATGAGCTTGGAGCATTTTTCAATCCAAAAGGCATACGCAAGTATTCGTAGTGCCCATGGTCTACGCTAAAGGCTGTTTTTGGAATATCTCTTTTTTCTATCTCGATTTGGTGAAACCCTGATGCGAGATCTAGTGTTGTAAAATATTTAGATTTTCCTAACTGATCTAGCAGTTCATTTATATTAGGAAGTGGATATTTGTCTCCTATCGTTATTTCGCTTGAGTCTAACTTTTTCGGGACTACCCATACTGGACTGTTCCATGGACTCGTTGATGGTTGAATTATATTCTGTTCTAATAAATTAGCAATTTGATTTTTCACTTCTTGCTTCAGTACATAAGGATATCTATAATTTTTTACTGAAATAGGACCTTTTCCTTGAGTGTTTATTTCATGCTTTACTTGATTTGTAAACGTAAGCTTATCATTTTCTAAAAAGAATATATGTCTTTGTACTTCAAACACAAACTTACTATTTCATTTTTTTCTTCATCGTTCAAATGTTCTATTCTCAATTCTGAAATAATTTTTTCTTCACGGTCGTTACTTTGGAAATTATTTATTTGAATATTTTCCTCACTTGTTTTTTCTTGTATTGTTTCAAGTTCAATTGGGAATGTTTTGATACTTTGATCTCTTTCTGAAAAATTCACAATTGTTGTTATGAATTTCTTGTTTTCGTTTATTTTCGCGAAACAATTTGGTATTTTCACACCTTCAGTTATTTTCATTTCAGGACAAATTCCTTCTTTCAAGTTTTTATTGTTGGAAATTAATTCAACAGTTTGAATTGTTCTCGCTGGAATTGTTATGATTGAACTTACTTGGTTTTCATTTATATCATCACAATATAATGGAATGTCTTTGAAAAATAATTTTAGTTTTTTATTGGTAATATCTATTTCCGCTTTCATTTTTTCGAGAAAATCGATACCTACAAGTCCATCATAGTTGAAATCAAAATCAATTATGTAATATTTATGCATTAGGTTGTTTGGACCTACATTCATGTGTGAATATGTGATTTTGTTCTGTGCGAAATCCTGTTCGATCTCCGGTTGATTCTGTAATTGATTTTCGGGTATGCATGAATTTTCCGGAACCATAGCACCCGATAGACTCGATTCCGCCATGCAATTTAAATGATTTACGCGGTTGTTTTGCGTTCTATTTTCACTTATATTTTTCTGAATGACTGACGGTCTATTCTGTTGTATTATATTATTTCGTTGTTGAGTTCCTGATGTACTTGGAATATTTATATTCGAATTTGAGTTCTGATTCATTTGATCAGTTCGATTCAAATTTTTATTTTTGTAGCAATTTGAGTTTGTATGACCTGGTATTTTGCAAAAATTACAAAATTTTTGTATTTGTTGGCTGTTAGTTACACGATTGTTATACCCATAATTTTCCTTTGGATATGGTTTATTTGTATTGTTTGTTGGTTTTGAAACTGTTTGTTTCGAAATTCTGAAATTTTTCAGATATGCAATATTTTCTTCTTCAATTAAAAATTGTTCTGCTTCATCTAAAGTTTGTGGTCTTTGTGAGCGTATCACAGAACCAAAAGGCTCGTTTAGCCTTGCTAAAACTGTTTTTAGTGCAATCTTTTCATGTGATCTATTCAATGCTGCTTTTTCTTGAACGTTGGGATTTTGATCAAGAGCTACACTGTTTCTTAATTTTGTTAACAAGTCTTCTATTCTTTGAACAAGAGATCTTGGAGTTTCATTAGTTTTTTGAAATGATGAAGTTAAATCCCTCAATAATCCTTCCGTATCTCTACAATCGCCGTAGTGACCTATCAATAATTCTCTTATGTTTTCATATGTTTGTAATTATTGTCTACTGGAATTGAACCTTTCAGCCCTACCAGTCAGTTTGCTTTTCATTATGAAAATGAGTGCATTGACTTGATTTTCATCTACGTTTGCTGATACAAAGTTACATGCTTCAATGAAGTCATTTAAAGTTGCTTGATCTCCATCGTATTGTGGAATCATGTCTCTTAACTCTTTTAATGAAAAACCTTCGTTTTCATTTGCCATTTTTCTTCTTTTTCTTTGGGGTTGGGAATAAGGAAAATATGCCTCAATTCACCTTTTTGGATAGAAACAATAACTTACAGAGCAATGACGAGAGGAAGGAACTTCATGCAGGCTCACCTCACTTCTTCCGTTGATTGTTCTTCCTTTTCTTTGTTGCGTGAAGTCGTCAAGTACCAGGAAAGGTGCCGCTGGGATATATATATATATATATATATATATATATATATATATATATATATATATTGGAAAATACTCCCACAATTTCTTTTTCGAATGTCTGTAGGCAAATTGCAACACATCCTAGTGGTGAATTTGATCATTGTCGTCACTGAATCTCCTCTTCTCCATGCCGCACTATGGACTTCAATGGAAATATAACCGAAAATTCGAAACTTTTCTTTAATTATAGTAGGAGAGCTTGTGGACCATCCTAGTAACGGTTTGTCTGTAAGGCTAGAAATTCTCAGAGTGAGTGATGAGTCATAGCATGATAAGTAGTATCACCTGGCATGCATCAGCCTTGCACGATATCAAATGCTATATTTTTGAAAGTGTACAAAATATAAAAATAAAACTTTTCGCTGTAAGATTTTCCTAGTTACAAACGAATTGACAGGCGTTTGCGATGAGCAAAAGTACCTGTCAGGTGACGCGAAAGGTGTGAGATATAAAGGTGTTATTCGAGTACGCAACCAAACTCAAAGGGGTGATACTTCGAGTAATTCTTAAGACTGAAAGTTCACATACACATCCGGTCAGGTAATGCTTCGTTTTCAAAAAACTTCAGAATATGAAAAAAAAAAGTGTGTTCCTGAATATCTCGAAATTCTGCCGATTTCCTCAAGATTTGGCGATGGTATCAAGGGTATCGGGAAGTTGATTTGGTTATAACAAGACTGAAATAATAATGTCCAGTTGCGTCCCGGAAGGTTCCTTAACCAATATTTTTGAGTAGAAAATGTGCGCAACTGATTTTTTCAATATTTATAATTTTTTCACATTTAATTACTGAAACTACAACTTTTTCATCTCCATATTTTTCTCTTGCTCTGTTTTCAAGATAAAAAAATTAAAATCATTTTATTTCTTGTCCAGGGTAGGACAAAATAAAATTAAGAAAACCATCGCAACCGAGGTGTACTTGCATGGACATGCAATAACGATCTTTTCATTAATGACTGAAGATATAAAATAACACAAAAGTAATCTTTTAAATTTTTAGATCAATAGTTTTCAATGAAACACAACACACAACGTTGAAATGAGATTTTTTTTGGATAAGTGGATTGATAAGTATCCACTAAAAACTGTTTCCAGATTTCAAAGTCATATGATTTTTCATCCTCTTTTTTTTTATTCTTTATTTAACGTCGGCCTATTTCCGCTACCAAGGCCAATCACCGACGCCGGTGAGCACACTTTCCCCAACCGGAAATTTTGCCGAACCCTCTGGTATTCCAACCAGAGATAGGGATCTTTAACAAGCCCAACATCCGTCGGGACCGACGGCTTTACGTCTCCTCCGAAGGACAGCATATCCTCAATATATCTTTTGCTCATTAATATATTGTCTGCGGGCTATGATATGCTATTTCGCTGCAGCTGTACGGGCTTTCGACACGGTATTTTCCTGCATGGTCACCCATCCAAGTACTAATCGCGCTCGGCGTTGCTTAACTTCAGATATCAAATGAGTGTCAGTCAACCTGAAGAGCTGGGCCATGCCCCATCCTCTTGTTCTTTAAGATATTTTTTATCAAACTCCTGTGGAAAACAATTTCACTCTTGTTGTTTCAAGAACATGCATTGGAGTGACTAATTTTTTTTTCTCGAAACAAAGCAAGATTCAATGAAAAAGTTAGGGATGAAAAGGCTAGGAAAGAAAAATTGTAGTTCCAGTAGCTCAATGCGAAAAAAAATATTGCGAAATATCAGTTGCACAATTTTTTTGGTCAAAAATATTGGTAACACTGATCATAATGATTGTTGAGACCTAATCAACCCCTCAATATCCTCAATACCATCGCCAAATTTTAAGAAAATCGGCAGAAGGATCATCGAAATATTCAGGAAAAATGTTATTTTTCAAACTTTGATAACCTCGGTATTTTGGAAACGAAGCATTACCTGACCTATGTTCATGTGAATTTTTTGTATTGAATTACTCAAAGAATCACTCCTTCGAGTTTTTCCACGTATTTGAATAACTATAATGATTGGCATCAGAAATATAATCCATATGAGTTTTACACCCTGTATGCGAGTTTTATGGGAATGGGCATTTCATTTAGGATTTTCTCTCACGAAATATTCATGAATGAACAATGTTGCTAGGTCCAGACGATGAAATGAGATAACTGGGTAGACTAAAGGTGCGCGTCCATAGGTGCGCATCGTACGAAACGGATTTTAGAATTATTAGTATAGTAAGTTATACATATGCGTCCACTGACCGGCAGCGGACGGATCGCACGTTTCGGTCCGTCGGTAATGCCGATGAAATTTATCGAAGGGGCAACTTTTTCGACTGGTGCGGATGACGTCATGCGGATTGCCGATAAGTGGACGCATGTCACAATAGGAAGTCACTGGTCGCCTCACAGATCATTTGAATTTTGTTACATTTCGAGACTAAGTACACACACGTGCTTTAATTATATTTGTTATTATGCATATCATGGAGCAAATCAGTGAATAGTGTATGATATTCTTCAAATTGTGATCTTTTTTTGAATATGTCATGTATCCACAATCTATGTCTTCTCTTATTTCCCCTCCTTTCTTCTTCATCTAATAACAAAGCGATAATGACAAGTTCCTCATCACTTTCCATGATCGGAAACATTACACACTGTAATGTTTCCGATCGTCCACTCACTACGAAAATGCGAATGTTACTTAAAAGCCGACCGTCGCATCGGCAATCCGATCGCTACGGATACAGTAATTCGTGTGCATATTTGTCGTTTGGCTTGAACTATTTTCGTGTTTGGAAACCAAGAAAATATGGAACGGGAGTCGCCCAAGAAAACTGAAATGCAAGGTAGACAGTGGGCCAACTGGTATGTCAAATTTGATGTGTGTTAACGTAAATAAGCATTTTAATCACTTCTGGGAAGAGAGCCCATTATTTTTCATTTCTGTTGAATATAGAAATATTGATCACATATTGAGGGGATTATCTGACACTTTCTGGTATATCTAGAAGCTATTGAGAGGGGCCTTATGGGGGCCGATAATATATGTTTAGCCGGTAGGGCAATGTAGAGGCATAATAGGTAGAGGTACATTTTTTTGTTATATGAATCATTTTTCACCGGGAAGACCTTGCTGGTCCTATTTTACTTTTGTTATATTTTCTAATATATTCTTTGTTCAGTTCTCATTTTTATTTGTTACTAATATACTGCTTAAAATTATTAGAGGATTCCATTTCCAACACACTGCCTTATTTCAGAGTACGGAGCTAGAGAGCAGAAAAAACCCTGATTTTCTCACTAAAGATGATTTCCTCACTAAAGACCCTTTCCTAGTGCAAGGGGCCTTTTCATGCTCCTTTCGGATATAGCCTCAACATTCAGAATTTGACGTGGAGAAATCTACGTCTGGTGACAGCAGCGGCCATTAATGAAAATAATAACCTTTTCCCATTACTACAACTGGTGACGTAAGAAGGAATTGTTATCTGTTTTGATTCGTCTTTGTGGAAACGAGGTTCATGTAAACCGAAGGAAAATGATGGGAAGTTCATACAGATTAACTATAACTCTCGCAGCTTTTACATCTGGTGATCTAGTGTTTAGTACAGATGGAATGAACATGAATTTGGGCGACTTCTATTCAACAGCCGTGCCAAATCGCCAATTTTTTTGTACGTAGTTTGGACATCAAGGAAAATAGTGTGAAATTTGTGGAATCGAGAAATGACGATTTCTGTAAAAAAAATGTAAAAAAAAAACAAAAGATATATTTTGATGTTATTATCTTTGGAATGAGATTTATCGAAAAATGTTTTTCACAAAAAATGTGCGCCGTGATGAAATCTACAAAATAAGTCCTATGCAAAAATCACGAAGAATTATTAGTTTGGCGGTAAATCACTGTTAAACGAAAATTTTTCAAAAAAATTATTATTGTATTTACGAGGTTTATTTATGAAGTACTGTCCTCCAAACTCATCCACCATCTGAAAGAAACTGTCCTGAAGAGATACCGGTGAGGTTTATCGAGCCATGTTATATAGTTTAGCAACAATGACCGATTTTCGTAAATCTGGCGTGTCACTATAGCATTTGTTCCACAAGGTTGAGAAGGTGCAAAGAAATCAGGGTGATTTTTTTCAGCATGTACATTCAGGATTTGGGTGAAAAAAATATTTTTTATTTTTCAATAACGTGTTTTTCGAATATGTAAAATTTTAGCTTATAAACAAATAGAAGTTACGCCTTCTATATTCAAGTTATTTGAAATGTTCTTCGAGATTCTCGTATGTCTTAGCGAGACGCGTGATTTGAAAAAAAAGCTCCAATATCTTTATTCTAGGCCGGGATACAATAATTTTTACGTTTGTTTCATTTCTTATTGTTTAAATAAACATTTTCGCGAAATTCAAGTTTTTGGGCATTCGTAATAGTGTTCGGCATAATATTCGATATTAAAGAAACCGTTTTGAGCATCAATCTCATGGCAGATCATGATTGCATTCGGTCACTCGCACGCGAAATAGACTGACGGCGGCCTCGGTATAGCCGGGTGACGCGCGTCTCGCTCCAAGGCTCCTCTCGCGCGGCTTACTTAACAATTTCCATATTTCCCTTATAAATTGTCGTAAACAAATGAATTATTTTTTTTGATTCAACGTAGTTTTTTATCGTGAATTCAAAAATGTTCGTGAGAATGAATTTTTTTCAATACGTACCCCAAAAAATTATTTTTAAATTCAATGTTGATATTGGGAGGCCAATAAATAATCTTATATTTAAAAGGTGAGGAGAACAGAAGTAAATTTGAATTCGTCCGTAATTTTTTTATCACAATTATCATCTACATACATTGTTACAAGTACAAGATCATAACTAGCTTTATCATCGTTATTTCCTACATTATTATTATCGTCACTTGATATGAACGTTACATCCTCCGTATCATCTATATCGTCTGAAATTCCTGAAAATTGTTCGTCGATTTCGTCATCGCTTAGAACTATTTCAGGTTCGATGACATTCGAAAAATTTTGTCCGCAACATTTTTTGCACAATATTGTGCATTTCAGCCCTCCTTTTCGAGACGCACAATTAGTTTGACGTTTACTTGTATCGCAACTGCAAGAAATTATTTCATATAAATTGGCCGGAATTCGGTCTTTTTTACAAGTGATCGGCACCAACATACCGTTGTTTCTTTTCCACCCCTATTGCATCTTGCCTATTGCATTGGTTCCTTTGAACAATCGCCTTGCCATTCGCACACTTGTTAATAAGTGCGAAGCGAATGTTCGTCGCATGCCTCAGCGGTTGGGGGAAGACATAGAGATTATGAACCTTCAATGTAATGCCATTCTGAATAACTCTGAGAATGATAACCCGTCTTCATTACATAAGAATATTGGGAGCATTCAGAAATTTTCTGAGGAGTTACAATGGTTGCGATCACCTTTTTGATTGCATAATCCTCACGGAAACCTGGAAAGTAAATAATCTGGATTTGTTCGTTGATATGGTATGACGCAAAGCAATCTAAATAGTTAATACGGTGTAGTATTATATATGAAAAAAAACTCCCATTCAAATACCATGTAATGTTTCAATTTTGAAAAGCGCAAAATTTATTGGAGTACTCATTACTACACATAAAAAGACTTTGAAATTATTGTACGTATATTCATCGATCACCATCAACCTGTCCTACGATATTCGAACCAGAACTGGCTAATTAATCAGAAGTGACTAAATGAGCTTGTGACATCAACAACATCACTGGAGACCCCGATATATATACATAATTTAATTTCAATTATCAACAAGGATACTCGCATACCAGGTAAAACGTGCCTCGATCATATTTTTGTCGAAAGCAAAGACCAGGTTGAGGATTTCTCTTCAATCATTCCAGAGGGCAGCATATCCTACCACTTCGAAGATTAACTCAAGTATGAGTTCATATTTCGAATAAAGAATAAAATAAACATCTAGAGAATTTACGAAACCTCCGCCGACTATAATGAACTTGAAACCATGATTGCTGACAAAACTTGCTTAGGAGTCTGAATGTGACAACATAAACACAGCAAAATATTTTTTATCAGTGATTTGACGCATTGTATTGACACATTCACCACGAAACTCGAACTGAAAAAAAAGGAAAAAGCCCCTGGATTCCAGACAACAGTATTGATGAGGTTCATTCGTAGACAGCACCTGAGATACATATGAAATTCAAAAGGACAAATACACAAGAAACCACAAAGCCATTGGCTTGATATCGAATTGTGGAAACCAGGTTTGGGACTGCCAGAACAGAAACACCAAACGTGTTTCTTTGTCCCCTTCGATCATTTTCAATATTCTAGGGATGAGTGGGAATTGTGGGGATACATAAACGTTCGTGTGAGACTAAGTTAACGTTCGCATGAGTTGCAGAACTTTTGGGGTGTGGGTGTCAAGGTGACCCTATGTGTTCTAAAATTATAAAATTATCTTTCGAATTTATATATGAGGCAAACCCTACTCGTTGAGGAATTGAAACGGAAAAATCACAAGTTTTTTGATTTTCGAAAATACTCTCTTCACACAACCTCCACATAGCTTCAGTTATTACGTTGAGGTTTGGGTACTTCATTACATACATCCGGTTGATGTGGGCGATGGCGGTTTTGTTGTCTATATGCAATATAATGTGACAGTTTTATGAGTACTTTCTGAAGATGTTGAGGCATTTCAGAACTTACGATATGAAGTTTGGCCTCGCCTGCTTTCCTGAAACATAGGTCTTTCTCGGTGCTGCATGTTATATTTTGAAAAATGCAGGCCTTGTTCTACCTTCAAGTTCCATGCAACTCGTTGGGAATTCAAATTATCAAAATCTCCTCGATCTGCCTGCACGGTTATATATCGGTGCCTCTCAAATAATTTTGTGAACAGCCACCCATATTTAACCGAAGAGTGAACCGAAATCAAGTGTCAAATGGATTCATTCTTCATCAATATCCAATCGTGATATCTTCCAAGATACCACAAGTTTGTTGGATATATTCTAAACACACCAGGTGCATCAGATAAGCCAAAACACAAAAATTGAAATTCTAAAATTTTGTGCCTGGATTGGAATCGCAAATATTTCTTGTGTTCATCGGTATCTGTCGAATACATTGACGCTAAAAAACAATTTGGACCCACCAGATATTTCACAATTCCAAGAGGGGGGCTGTGATAAATTCATGCAAATGCTTCAAATTCGAAATAAATTTATAGCTACCAGTACTCAAAACTGATAAGGTATTTTGGCTTACTGTTTTTGTTTTCTTTGTTAATGGATAAGTATGTTGTTTTTTCCTAGAGAAGTAGCTCAAGTTGTCAAACTGGCTCGCTTGGAGAATGCTGCCATCTGACTGTAACCGACAGTACTTTCTTTGGTATGTGTCCGTTGTTTGGGACTTCCATTTTTTTGTGTGTAATGGAATCTTGTTCACTTTTCAAGAGTTCAATTATGTATTCTTGTTCACTCACACGCTTTTCAAGGTGATGAACCAACATGGTATATCCATTCTTTTCTACTTTCAGGAAAGATAACTCTTGTTCAAAATGATCGTCGCTATTTTCGGCTTGGTCCGATACGTGACTGAAAATTTCGTCTTTCTTGTTGTTCAAGGGATTGAATCTTTTGAATTCACCTAAAAACTACTTCAGAACGTTATTATTCACACTTTTCGGTAATTCTCCAGCGATTATAATATCAATGAGATATTCTTTCTTCAATTTGTTCACCTCTTGGTTCACTAAGGACGTATCTGTCGACACCATCTTTAGAAACTAATTTGAAGGTCCATTAGACCGCAAGAACGGAGTTTTGTCCTCGAGACTCCTTAGGTTCTTCGTTGTCATTCTCCAGTCCTTGTGTCAGATAGGTATACCACCGCAGTGCAAAATCATCCTTCATATCACTACCATAAGACTTTGCTTCAGTCGGATGATCTCCTAGTATAGTATTGGAACAGCGTTATCGCAACGGAAAGATTCACTGTTGGTGGCGGAAAATTCCGTTGTCGAAGCTGACGACGAACCTGCGCCAACAAAAAAGGAATTGTTTTTGGGGGCGAGATACTCAGCCGGCACGACTCAGAAAGTGTGCAGGGCAAGAAAAAGGCTGAGAATGATTATTAACGTTCAGCCGTAGGTTGATCAACAGCTCCTGTCAGTCTCATCTATGTCCACTTATTTCGTTGATTTCCCTAAAACATGACAAAAAACATCAAAAACTTACTTACTGGACTAGTAGGAACGGAGTTATTCACTGAGCATGGTTCTCTTTCGCCTCTTTGTCCCATAGTATGGAAAATTACTTGAATTCACTTATTCAGAAACAATTTACACTTTTGAACTTATCACATTCAGCGCAAGAAGTATATTCGGAGACGGATATTCGAGTGAGGTATCGTTGGATAGGGGCATGGTGTGTCATTCTTTCAACTTGCGCATATCAGTCATAGAGGTACTACTAAAAGGTGATCTATTCGGATGGGACCTACCGAAGCATAATATAATAAAACAAAATGATCTGATTATGGTACTAGTACTTCGTGATGCAAGGTAACTACACAAATATGAGTAAAATGACATTTGCGCATATGAAGTCATAAATTTACAGTAACATCCGAACATTCACACATACTCTAACACACAGGAGAAAATCATTCAACTTAAGGGATATTCTTGCTTTCAGTTATTGTCACAATCCACCAGATTATATTATCTGTCTCCCAACAGAGGAAACGAACGGATTGATCTACATCTTCCAGTTTTTGTGGTGAAAAATTAAAATTTGTATGAGTGTTATTAGTAAGTTCTCATTCATTTCATATCTCGTCATATATGGATTTGAGGGGATTTCGAATTGATTTTTGTGTTTATAACTGTGAAGTGCTATTCTGTAGGAATATTTTACCGCCAGTCGAATATTCCAGTATCTTTGATTTTCATCATATGCGTGAAACTCAAATTCATTTATATCTCCGATACTGAATGAATGAATGAACAACAAAATAATTCATACCCACGTACAGGCTGAGCCTTTGTGGGTTTTTCAGGTTCATTAGCTTTGGGTCTGAGAGACTTGGATGCAACCAACGCTCAAAATAAGGTTATTGTGTCGGGGCACGGGGCGTGATACAACAGCCTCTCCACAGGCAAGACCGTTGGGTGCCTACTCGCTGGCGGGCCTGTCTCTTACAGAACTCAAAGGATCTAGAGGGGACCTACCCGATAAAAAATCCACTGGAAACACAAATCTAGTGTGCAAGGATGTCGGGCCCTGAGATTTCTCTGGTCTATCTTACCTCTCTTCCGTTTTCCTCTGGTGAGATAACCTCTCACTTGTCCTATCAGCCTCTCTTGGCGAACCAAGTTGAAGGGGAGGCGGCTGCACCCTATCTCCTTCAAATTCCCCTTCCGCTTGCTCCTACTTGGGTGAAGCGAGATGAGGACTACCGCATTCCCCAGTCGAAGGGATGCGTGGCACAGGGGCGAAAAAGTGTATTTTAAGCGATGCCCTCTGGGAGTGGCGACCCAGGGGGGGAATTAGCATAACCCCTGCACGCGGGGCTCTGCAGGGGTGAACGGACAACTTCCCTTGCTTCTCGTGAGATGAAAAATGTTTATACAAATTGAACCTGAATCAAAGAACAGATAGGGCGGGCACCGAAAAGCGAGCTGTCTCAAGAAAGAAAGAAAAAAGAACGGACTTTGAAAACACTTTATAGAAAAGAACTTTGAGAAACTCAAATCCGGGTATCCCTACCACGGAGGGACGTGACAGCTCGTAATTGAGAAACAGGCACCACTCAATGGGTGACTCATCGCAGACAGATAAGGAGAAAGCGCATACGGCTGCTGTACCTCCAGGGTTAGAACGAGAAGATCCAGAACAGCAAAATAAGCGGGAACGTTACAGGACTAACATCGTGGTGGAAAACATCTGCTGCGAATAGGAGCGCAGGATAGGAAGTGCAGAAGGACTAGTGATGGGGACACACAGAATGGAGGGATGGGGGTTCGAGGAACCGTCCTCGGAAATCAGGGGGATACCAGGCGGCGAACAATTCACCAACCTAGTGGACATAATGAGGAGTATAGCTACTACTGGTGATGAAAAACTTACAGGACGCCCTCGCCCTCATGGAAACTGGAAACGAACCCCAAGAAAGCCGGAGTGGCCAGCAGGGAGCACGTGCACATGCTCGTGCCCAGCATCGAGACTCATTACCCCAGAAAGCCTGAAAGCTACAGAAAGATACGAAGAGTACTTGAAGGCGACAAATCTACGCTAGAATGAAACTGTGTTCACCAACGCCAACTTAATTGTTGGAAACCTGCTTAACTCAAACGAAAAGGTGACAAAGGTGGACCAGATGATATGGACATGGGAAACAGCATCCAGTGGCTCTCTCAATTACGACTCCTCAAAGGACCCTTCGAAGTGATAGAACAAACCACTAGGATAAGAGGGACTGGAGACAGGACATATGGCAGAAACTCATCATCCTGCTCAAGGAAGGATCGGAAGGAGCACAGACAGTAGCCACCGACCACGTCGAAGAGGTGAACAAGGAAAAGCTGTAAAAAATGACTGAATGCGTCTTTCACAGCACCACATCGCAAGAATAAAACTATCCCCGAATGAAGAAACAGCTACGGGGTACTCACAAGGGATGAGGGCAAATCCTACAGGGATATCCTGGAAAGAGTGAGACACGCAGTAGAAGGTTCATATTCGGCCAAGGCCATAAGAGGCATCAGGAGCACCAAAGACGGAAGCCTGCTCATCACGCTGGACAAAGACCAAGAGGCATATACAGAATGCTCTATATGCCATCAGCAACTCTGAAAGTGAGGAAACTGGGGGGTAATCCACAGGAGATGGTACACCTGAGGGCCACGAAAAGGATACCACGGAAGACCAAATCATTTAGGCACTGCAGAGGGTACCTGGAATGAAGACTGCAGACTGAGCGGAATTAGACTTCTCCAGCTACAATAACGCTGACAATGCCTAAGGATAAAAGCCAGCAATCTGCTGCAGAGGGATACGTTGCGCTGCCAGGTCGTGAAACGTGTGATCAGCGCTAGCTTCGTTCACGTGAAGGAGAAATGCACAGGACCGTACAGGACCAACAAGTGCTTTGGATGCGGCCAAGGAGATCACATGACAAACGTATTCCCGAATAAG
The DNA here is from genome assembly GCA_032362365.1 of Zygogramma bicolorata. Classification (NCBI taxonomy): domain Eukaryota; kingdom Metazoa; phylum Arthropoda; class Insecta; order Coleoptera; family Chrysomelidae; genus Zygogramma; species Zygogramma bicolorata. The sequence continues at coordinate 26,094 of JAVJAQ010000704.1, forward strand.
TCCTATTACCCAGTATGCACGGAGGGTCACAAATTGGTCATTATGAAATGTTCTGCCTTCAAGGCGGCCCTACGAAAAGCAAGGGTCGAGCAGAAAAGCTGAAGACGTATCACCAAAGCAGACAACGTGGAAGGGTATTTTCCTGAAGGGGATGACAGGAACAGAACAAATACCATGGGCATGGCCCTGCGGAAGGCAGAAGAAGAACTTCGGAACAGGAAAGAAACCGCAACAGAGAGCGAACAAGAAGACGTCTTCGAAGAGGTAGACGGAAGACCATTGTGAGAAAGCACACCAGCACCATATATAATGGACTTCCCGCAACTGAATGAAACCCACCCCATCCTTCAGGGGATCATGGATCTCTCGGGCCGACTGAAGCGAAACTTCTATTGGGAGAAACCAGAGGGCTACGGGGGTAGGGCGTTTTTAAGAAAATCTCCAAATGAGTCTGAAGATACCTCATTTTACCACCGATGGAAGGAGAAACGCAGTCCATCTTGCACTATGAACGGCCGAGCAGTAGAACATAGACGTTCTTTCATTGCAGGAACCTAACAGGAACACCATCAGGTCAAACACAAACTGGTTGAAGGATACTGAAGAAGATACTGCTTTACTTTGCAGAAATCGAAATTGCGGCGTGATGGGGCACGAAAGGGTGAGAGGGTACGTATATCTAGAATTTTCGGTACGAAAGTCGTACAACTGTTATGTGTCACCGAACTGCCCACTGGAGAACTATAAATCGTACATCGACTCCGTCATGCAGACCATTAGGAATGGAGGAAGAGGAAAGGCATCGGTTTCTACTTTGCTGAGACCCGTATCGAGCCAAAAAAAAACGTCAAGTACTTAGGGGTCTGGTTGGACGACAAGTTGATCTTCAACGAACACGTTAGATAAACACTGGAAAAGGGTAACAGACAAGCAGCTGCCCTAGCCCGGATGCTGAATATCTCAAGTCATTCACGTTTTGATCGACATATCTCACTTGACATCTCTCTTCGAAGGAAAGTGAAATATCTACTGCTTTAAGCTTTTTAGTCAGAATCTCTCGCACAACTGAGCGCCTCATCATATATTCATGATAAATGTCGAACTATCTTGCTCGACGCTAAATGTTTCATAATACAATCAGGAATGATGATATATTTGGCACGCCTGTTAGCTTCGATGTCAAGTTTCACGTCCACCATGGTAGATTTTACAAAAATAATTTTTACAACTTTGTGTAGTAGAATTCAATCCATGTGACTTGGAGAAGAGGTCGTATTATAGGTTAATCTTCGGTTAATAACATCACATGTTGGCATCATTTTGTTCATTTTATTTTTCTTGGGATAAAGGCATCGACATCTTATTGAGTAGAATCGTGCACCGTCAAATATATAGAACATCCGCGTTCCAAATTTCAAATTTATCCCCAGTCATTAATTCGAAATTTTTGTTTTAACCTTTGGTGCTATAATGTTTTTCATTTGAATTCGGGAAAACTTGTAGTCCAAGTAATATCTTGTTTTTCACTCATTTTTCTTTGATTTCCATATTGAGCTATTTTTCACTAGGACAGGAGCTCACAGTGACGGTTTCTGCCCAACATTTCTTTCATATATTGATCTCGAGATCAAATTAGCATAAACTTGTTTGTTCAATCACTTGATTCGATCTTTCACGGTCAAAAACAAGACCGTTGATAATCTTCATTATTTGATTCGTGTCTCATAATATAAATGGAAAAAAAAAGGTTCTCTCATATTTATCACGAATAAACAATGAGGTTGAAACCTTTGGTGTAAAAGTTGAATCTTTTCTTGAGATCAATTACCCCAGCTCCAAACTGATATTTTTGCACTCGACACGCGTTTCGCTTACAAGTTTAGCATCTTCAGAAGAAGAGAATTGATATGCTCAACGTAGTGTACTCATAACCACAAAATTTTACATTTTGCCCAAAATGGAATTTTTCGAATATTACTACAATTTTCAGCAAACAGTTGCCAAAATTTCCAATCAATCCATCTCTCATTCTGGAAAAAGTATCATATATGCTCTCTATGTGTTTTATGTAAAAGGCGTGAAAGCTTTTGTATGCTAGGCATCATGTACTTCATTGAAAAAGTTTAAATAAATATATAACATAGAAATTCAAATCAGAATTTCCATGGTCACAATGATTGCATTCACAAATCCAACGCCAGCCACCTGTTTTGACCCACTATAGGTCTCCTCAGTGACACTCGACTGCACTTGCGAACCTGAACATTTCGAATGGTCTGTTCCTTCCGGAACAAGAGTCTGAATCTGATGCAGATGGTGTGAACCTATAGATTGAAAACAATTCTCGTTCACGGTGGGTCATTTGATATGGTTTCGCCGTATGATTTGTTTCCGCTACAGAAAATTATCACATTCTTCCCCAGGTATTGCTTCAATTCTTCAAAACATCAAAACTCTCGAAATATTCCACCTTATTGCCAGTATTCCGGTAAGCTGCCCAATGTGTTCCTCCATTCTTCTGGAGGTCCAAAATAATGATAGAATATTCTTTGCCTTCGGGTCTGGAGTGTAGCATTCGATCACATTTACAAACTTCCAAATCTACAAAATCTTCATTTACAATATCAATTCTCTACAACTTTGTATTCATCAATTTCTATGTTTTTTGGTTCGATATAGACCTAGTTTGTTACAGCTGATTATTCTATCTAATTTCTCGATAATAAAATAGGGCAGCCACTACCTGCAGAGTTCTTTGATCCAATATGGAATCCGTCTGTCGACAATGATAATTATGAATAATTTCGCACCATTCATGCTGTTTTTACATTTTGCTATTCCTAGACTCTCACATGCATCGAGTAGCCTTGTGTCATGCGCATGCCCAATCAGTTTCAGATTACTTTCTTCAATTTTGTGGTCATTTTCAGGAGCATGTCGGGCGACACTCGATTTTTCTAACCTTCCATATCTCATGTGTGCGAAATTCTCCTTGAAACGGGTTTGATAGCTCGTCGTCTCTGGCCGATGTATTCGTTGTTTGACAACTGAGTTCGTAAGTTTGAGTCAACTAACCTAGGCCTTTCAACCTACAAAGGCTCTTCGTAAATGTCAACTCGGATTGGGAATTATTGTAGAAACCAATCACGTAAAAATTATAAATCATATGGGTAATCAAAAAATTGTAGAAAAACGAGCCTGATTTTTCATTGTTATATGTATCTCAAGTGGTACTCGAGAATATGATCAATTTCGAAGCACTGTAGCTCTTATAAATGAACAAGTTTAAAAAATTAATAGTAAAAATAATATGATGGAACTCACCCTATAAAAATGTTCAGATGTCATTTTATTGTAACAGGACTGAAAAAAACATCACCATTGTCGTTAATAACTTGGTTGTTCTCGATTTCACGATGCAAATTAATGAAAATAAAACGTAGAGAATATTGCAACATTCTCTGTATAATGAATAAATTAGAAGATGAAGCGCGCAAACCATTTGCACCGTCTTCTCTGAAATGAATAGTTTGGAAGATGAAGCGCGCAAACCATTTGGACCGTCTTCTTCAAAACGGCCGCGAGACGACCCCACAAACTGTTTTTAATTCTTTATTCAACTCCAGCCTGTTTCCGATACAAAGGCCTACCCTCTGATTTTCCAACCAGAGCTAGGGATCTTTTAAGAGCCCAACATCCATGGTTTCGGGACCGCCGGCTTTATGTCCCCTCCGAAGGACGGCATATCCTCAATATATCTTGTGCTCATTGATGTATTGCCTGCAAGCTATGATATTCAATTTTTCTGCAAAGATATGGGCATTCAACGCGGTCTCCTCCTGCATGAGATTACCCATAGAAGTACTAACTGCGCTCGACGCCGCTTCGCTTCAGATATCGACGAATGACTGTCAGTCAACCTGAAGAGCATATAAAAAAATCAATTGCGTTCTTTGAAGAAACACACGCTTAGGCCAAAAAGAAGTAAGATTCGACTAGCCTTTGTCAGAAAACTCTGTTCTGAGTCTACACCAAAGTAGGATAGTGCCCTGTCTGAATCATATTGGTTGGTAACCGCCTATGCATTCGATTGGCTGCAGTGCGTGCCAAATAATAGAAGTTAGAGGTGCAAAAAAAAATCGAATATTCAGTAAAGTGACATAATTTTACTTGTCTTCCACAAATTCTGAGGATTATCAAAACAAAATTATCTTCATTATGTGCTTCGAAATATCAGCTCACAAATCACATTGTGGTTGATTCAAAAGATCTTCTCGAGTTGTGCTCAATGAGTCCAAAGATAATTTTATTGTATTTTTATGAGTCATGTGTGGAATTGCTTGAAAACGTTCCACATCTACAACAATGTGCCGAGCTAGTAGTTACTATAAATGTGATTATTTAATATACCTACTGAAAAAAATCAAACACTTTCCATAACGGTGGCTATTTAATGATTATCCCATCTCATACATGAAAAATGAAAATACAAATAACATGAAAATTTGTTTTCTCAGATTGAAACATGAAACTTTATATTGGTCGGTCTCCTTTTTCAATCTAAACTGATTTTTTTGAAATTCCCGTAGAATCCCAATACTTCATCGTTGATCAGTTCATTTGGTCTCAATTTCTCATCAACACGTAGCTTTTCCAGAATGTCGAATCTATCCTTGTATGATGCAAATTTTTGTTTCCATATCTCTGCAAAAAAAGATATCCATTGCCTCATAATTTTATAATCTCTGGAGAGTCACCCACATATCGTTCCTGATTTCACTCAGTTTATATAATTTTATACAATTGTGGGAACGCATTATGCAATTCTATACACCGAAATGATAAATAATTACCATATAAACATAATATCATAATTCTACAAATCTATAGGAAACAACTTTTTGTGGAATGCATTTCAATAAAACCATCATATGCTAAAATTTTCTAGTTATTCTAGAAAATGTCCTATTGATGTAAGTATGGTTCTGTTTCCATGTATAGACACAAAAACTTAACGTATTTCAACATGATAAAGTGTGAAATCAATGTTGAAATGCAGTTACATAAGGTCCATCATATTTTTCACCAATGAATGAGAAAGTTATTTCAAGCCACCTTCATATTTCGGATGTAATAAATGTATCAAATATAAAGTCGTTATCTGATGCCGTGCCAAATACCCATGAAATAGTTATTACTGGAAATATTCAAATTTGAAATCTATGTTATTCCTTCCACATGTGAAAATTTTCGTCTTAACCTTGAAAAAATATCAGAATTGTGATATTGTATTCACGAATCCAATGCTAGAAAGTTGTTTCGACCTGCCATATTCCTTATCAGTAGTAGGTAGTTGGCAGGACTGCAAATAACATGCGTTTTGAAACGTCCTTTTTCATGGAACATAATTCTGATCTCTGATGAAGATAATGTTCATCCTAAAATCCAAACACCTTATCTGAAAGCTCAAACTTCAAATGCGCTTATTGATGAAGACCCCAACAACCTATCAAATCATATATAATAGTGCTAATCAGTGGTTTTTATCCAATAAGCTGAAACTAAATGGTGAGAAGACATAATATATACAGATTTCTGCCAATAATCAAATTATCTCTAATTGTGAAACTAATCAGGTTAAACTACTGGGCATTACATTTGATAATAGACTCAACTGCTCTACACATATTTCCCAACTGAAGAGAAAACTCTCGGGTTCTCTGTTTGATCTTCGACAATTGAAGCACATTACTAATGCAAATATATTGAAAATGTCATATTTTTCACTGTTTCACTCCCATATTAGTTATGGTGTACAACTTTGGGAAAATTCATGCTATTCCATCCAAATATTTAGGATGCAAAAGGAGGCAGTGAGAGTACTGGCTAATATTGGATACAGGGATCACTGTCAAGAAACTTTCAAAAAACTCAGAATTATGCCATTGCCAACTTTATTCCTTTATTATGTTTTATTTGAAATACATAAGAAGAAATCATCTTTGACGAAACAATGTCATATTCACGAACATAACACATGAAACTCTCACCATATTAGAATACATCGATTTCGTATTCACTTATCGCAAAAAAATTCTTCAGATTATTCTCTGTATAATATCTTGCCTCAAGATTTCAAAGAGCTCAGTATGAATACTTTCAAGAGGAAATTAAAAAATTATTTATTGATGCACTGCTTCTATTCTGTCGATGACTTCAGAACACATTTTTGTGGTAACACTCATGTCACTACTTCTCTTTGATTTTCAAAGTTTTTGTATATGTATTGTATATGTATACGCGATTCATGTTATTTACTTGTTAGTTTTGTCACTTTTTTTACATTTTCCTACATTTTTTTGTGATTTTTAGACGTAAGCCAAACATGACTTGCTACAAACATTTTGTATTATGTAACGTAGTCAAATAAAATATTCTATTCTATTCTATTCTAAATATGAGCTGTGAATATCGATACGTCATATGCTAGACAGAATGGATTCATGAATTCAATGATTTTGAATATCGATAATCTAATTCCTGTCGAGAGATGATTGCAATCACCTCTGCAAGTGCACTAAAGACGATTCTCGTTCACAAGGAATTAACCCGTTTTTTTGAGTTCCCCAGTTTTTGCTGTATGGCATAACTTGCTACAAAGAACTTGGTGGTCAATTAACATTAAAGATTGCGAACGTGAAACGTCCCTTCCTTCCAGCTATTCAACAAACGAGGTTATTTCAAGTACTCTATAGTGGGGAAAGTATTCATTTGACATCACGTTTTTTTTTCAAAGGAAAGAAGTGCATTGAAAAACCACCCCCTTTTTTTCGAAAAAGACAGTCATTGCACCCTATCGGAGGCGAGTAACGCCACACTACTGATTCTCCCACCAGAATGTCAAGAAGGACAAGCTTTCTATGGCAGCGCTGTATGTGATTGCATCCCATCTATACAATGAATATAGTAATGAAAATATGAGAAATATCATCAACTCACCATTCAACTCTTTTAGTGATAATTCTTCACCACCATAATCTTTCGGCAAGATTTCCTTTGGAATGAAATTCGTCATGTTCATTACTTCTTTGTGGAATCGAAACTGTGGAAAAAATGAGTGGGAAATGAATACAGAGCATACCATATCAGTGTTAGTGCTCCCATTCAACCCGTTGTTGAGCTATTTTCAGAAGAGAATCTCACTCATTTCCGAATGAGCGTTCACTCGACACCTAGGGCACTTTGGATTTAGACGTACCAGCTCCTGGTGAGGAATGCAGCCCAAGCAGAATTCGTGAATATATTCTGTTAGTATCGAGAGCCAACCTGCCTCGGAGATTTGTCTGAAACTAGCCAGGTAACACGTTAAATGGGTGTTGACATTTTCGATGTGCATTTTATAACATACTCGATTCAATTCATCCTGCCATACAAGTTGCGGTATACCGTAGAGGTGTTCCTGTACAGGTAAACCAGAGCCTGTGTTCTAGTTGCTGCCGTCATACCTGTACAAGTGCAGCGCCCCTACAGGTGACCGGAAACGAATTGAAATTCAATTCTTCCAACCTGCACAGGCTAGTAGACCCGAGCGTGTGTGTAAGTTATCTGGCAAACCTCCACCGGTTTGAGTTTAATTTTTGTGACTAGAGACTTTCGTGTTGCTGTGTTCCTGTTGTGCTTACTTCACTGTCTCGCGTGTCACTGGTCTTTCAGCTTTTTCTATATTGTTAAGATGTGTTGAAGTCATCATGTCTTCCCAAAAACGGAACTAACTTCTCGAGGAATCCATTGAAATTTACAAATCAGAACCCTGTTTGTCGAATTAATAGCAAGGAGTACTACAACCGTGACGTGAGAGAGGCCGCTTGTGATACACTTGTTTCGAAATTGAAGGAAATTGATCCTCCAATCATCTGGTTTACCGTATCGTGTGTGAGCTCTCGGCTGTACAGGCATACTGCAGAGATTTCTGCAGAGGTATACCTCTTCGGTCCACCGCAACGTGTATGACCGACCTTAGATTTCATCGTGTGTGAGCTCTCGGCTGTACAGGCATACTGCAGAGGTTTCTGCATAGGTATACCTCTTCGGTATATGGCCGACCTTAGATTTCATCTGAGTGAGACCAATACAAGTTTCTGTGAATATGCATAAACTCAAATTTTGTCAGGACAAACAATCTCGGTAGGATTGACAAAACATTACATTCGAATTCGAACAACTTCGACAAAAAAAAACCAGAATAACTGAAAATAATACAGTCTCATAACAATCGAAATCGCGTGGGGTTCCATCTCGTCGAGAGAGACGGAATAGAGGTGGACCTCCACCAATCTGTTTACTGGATGAAACTTACTTTTTATAGACGAATACGCCTATAATGGATTGCCTATTGAAATGTGGTTTAGACTATTTGTTCTAAAATTGTTCGTTCCATTAACCAGCTGACGAACGTCAACCCTCAAAAGTCGAAACTTGTGCGAGCAATGGATCAACGAGGCCTTACCTTTAAACTTTGGATCGGCGAGGATTCGAACCCCGGCCTTCCGCTTGATAGGCAGATATGCTAACCACCACACTACCGACTATACACAATGAGATCCAAAAATTTCCACTATATGGAACACTTTTTACGATTTGTCAGAAAATTTTATTCCTCGTGAAAATTGATGTATTGCAGAATACTTGAATATGAGTTGTCAAATTTCAAATATTCGAACAGACGAGAATGAAAATTAGAGTTCCATCGTCCCTGGCGAGCAGTGTATGTCACTAAAATCAACCCTCTGCAACATTCAGATTCATCGCTACATCTACCAATCCTGAAGTTCACAAAGTTCTACCTCAAAAATTATGAAAAATACGAGGGAATTTTCATGAGAAGTGATATATACAATTTATTTCGGATTAGTTCACCCTCAATATGGAAAGAAACAAAGACTCGTTAGAAGCAATTCAGGAACAGTCAAATTGGGGAGTCAAAAAAATCTCACAATAATGCTATGACAAATATTATCGACACCTAGTTTGTGTTCGGCTGTGGAAGATAATGACTATTCTCTCGAGTAGTGAGATGGATCACATACTGATAGTTTCCAAGTGCACACATGCATTTTGGGATGAATTTTCACACAATCCAAAGTTTCGAATAAAAGTGCCCCCATTGTTTTGCTCAGAAAGAGTAATGAATAGGCTACAGATTCATTGAGAAGGTTCAATCAAGGTAAAATAACATTTAAAAAAAATATACGAAATGATTTCTCAATGTGAACCATTTCAATTCCTCCAAGGAAATCAGTTATCAGAATCGATAAGACCGTTGAATTTTTTGGTATACTAGGACAAAATGAAATTTGTTATAATATGTCTCAATGACCTACCCTTTGTGCGAGTTTTGGCTTGATCATCTGCATGGCTAAATTTATCACAGGTTCAGCATAACTAGGGTAGTTAACACAGTGCACTTGCTTGACATTATTGTTGTAAACTTTCTGAAAAATAATTCAGCTATTGATTAGAGCTCATACTCAAAAGAAATACAGATTATCCAATCCATCTTGGCACAGAACTAATGGCATATGTGCCCAGCAATCTCAGTGAAATAAAGTAAAATAAAAAAACACATATTTATTATATGTGTTGACTGTGTTGAAATTTATTCCCAGTAGGTGTTTTTTCTTTCGTCATGGTCTACACTACCAGTGTGCAACTGGAAATGTAGCTGAGTTTGTGCCAGGATGGATTGGATAAAATAATACATTATTTTCACAATCATTCAAAAATGTGCTTATTTCTTTTACTTTCAGGTTAGGAAATAACCAATTGTCCACTCGAAAGGAGACGAAGTCGGAAAAGACCTTCTGGCGCTTCCCTGATTCCTTTTTTTTATTCGAAACGCCATCCTACCCATCAAAATTAATAAAGTGCTTATAGTTCCTTGCTTACATTATCTATTCATTATACATCATCTCAGTAACAAACAAACAAAAATGGTGTAGGCACTTAGTTTCTCTGTGGAAAACCACAAACACACCACTCTCCAAAAATAGCACGTTACCATTATTCATCAGCAATTTTCTCGAGTACAGAATTTTCTGGCACTCTCGTTTCAGAGGCCCAGCCCATTTTTGTTGTATAAAATGCCTCTGATATTTCAGTAGGTGAATCGAATGTTCATATTTTCAACACTCCCCGTGAAACAGGAAAGCTGAATACAATCATTAGAACTAGTGAAACATTTCAACATCTACGTATGTAAATGACATTAACAAGGAATGACAATAGTGAGAAAGGGTTATTGAATATTTTTTCAAATGGAACACCCTATATTTTATCATGCATTTTGAATCGTAATAACATTCCAAACAACAAAGCTGATATCACCTTCCCTTCTGAGGTTGAAAATGAGCAACTTATGTGGAAATATTTATTTCTTCCACTAAACCAAAAAATTATTTGTTTTTACACATAAAAAAACTATTGTGCAAACACCCAATTTCGATACTCATAATAATAATATTCTGTTACTAACAGCAAAAAGAGAGAAATTTCACTGGGATTTGTACTAGTGAAACCCATGATCATCATGTCGTACCACTCACTCGACACCACTGCACTATTTGGTATTATTAATTTACAGAACGATAATTTCATCTTGAAGCCATTCCACTAACCGTCTCTATTATGTGAATAAAAATATGTATGCTATAATGATAACATTTAAGCCGTTTTTGTACAGAACAGAAAATACTGGAGCGTCATATTAATGCGGTTGGAAAAAAATGTGTTTAATTGTTGTTGTTCTAAAATTGTTCGTTTCCGTAAACCAGCTGACGAACGTCAACCCTCAGAAGTCGAAACTTGTGCGAGCAATGGATCAACGAGGCCTTACCTTTTAACGTGCGATTACCCAGCACGGTGGCCCGGCGAGGATTCGAACTCCGGCCTTCCGCTTGATAGGCAGATATAAAATAAAATAAAATAAAAATTCCTTTATTCCATCCTTTTATGGTCACAAATCTATCTTACTTCTAACAAACATCAATATATATATTACATCACACATTGTATATATGTATAAATAAAATACACACACAACAGCAATAATAAATATATATAGGACAGGACACACACTTTAAAAACGAGATCGGGCCAACTACGACCCTCCCCCGGAATCAAACCGTGTTCCCGGAGCAGGACAGTGTTTCCACGGGCCTCATGCCGGTGTAAGAACCTTCACGAGGTCCGCTTCATCCCTATGCGCGCTCGTACAGTGAGAGAGTCACCTCAGAGAGCGCATTCGCTGGTGTTAACGATGGCTCTCTGTTTTTCGAAGCAAGATTTGAAGTAATGAGGGATTTTTCACGCCTCCTGCCCAAAGGCTTATGCGTGACTGATGAAATATGTCAGACTGAAAATTGCGTAACGATTTTCTCAGCGTACTTAGTTTATAGGAGAACTTATGCTGGAAAAATTACAAAAAACCAGCTACAGAAAAGTTTCGTCGCTCTTGCTCAGGGCAAAAACGTGATGTCATCTGAGATGTTTAATCTCTTTCCTGAAAAAGTTGTAGAGCTTCATAGATTAATCCTCCGTGTTTACGAGGTAGGTTATGGTGACTTCTGATGCGAGTGATATCCCGAGTGAGAGGACTCTTCGGGAGGAAGAACTTATAGAATTTATAGGCCAGTCTCCTAATGTGATCGGTGACCGGCTCTATTTCTGTGCGGTCTCTGAGGTCATCCAGTGAAATGTATCTATCACTGTTGGTGATGATACGGAGGACCTTGTTCTGCAGCCTCTCCAGCCTCAACAAAGGAGTACTTTTGAGGCTGCAAAACACTGGACAAGCGTACAGCATTGCAGGTCTTATAACTTGTTTATAGATGAGAAGTTTATTGTCAATGCTTAATATAGAGTTTCTGGCAATCAGAGGGTAGTTTCGCTTGATTGCGGCCCCCGCCCTCTGAATTGCCAGACTCAGATGTTTCCTGAAGTTGAGACGCTTGTCCAACATCACTCCCAGGTATTTCACGCTTTCTTGCTCATCCACACGTCGGTCCTTGACTCTCAACTTCTCGAAGATTTCCACATTGGTGAACTTCTTCGAAAAGTTGATCGTCTCCGTCTTCAGCGGATTTAAACCGATCTTGTTTTTCTCTAGATACGGTATGACTAGCCTGTCCAAGTGGGTTTGAACTTGTTTTTTCGCAACCTCACTTGAGAACGAATGTGCATATATTGCGGTATCGTCCGCATATATGGCCAGATTCGTCCTCTGGAACTTTGGAAAGTCATACGTATATAGTGAATACAAATGTGGGGATAAACAAGACCCCTGCGGAACACCTGCTTCCACTGGATGATCTCGAGAGACACTCTCGTTGATCCTTACCCGAATAGTTCTCTCACTCAGGTAGCTATCAATGAGCTTCACTACATGTAAAGGCATGCCTGCCCTCCACATTTTAGATACCAAGCCCCCTGTCCAAACCTTGTCGAAGGCTTTCTCCATGTCAAGCAGGACCATGACAGTGTTTTGTTTCTTATGAAATGCCTCCTTGATTCCATGAACAATTCGGACCACCTGAGAGGTCGTGTTACGACCTCTCCGGAATCCGAACTGCTCTTCTGGAATCAATTTGAGGCGTTTCTCCTGCCTGTTAAGCCGCGTCAGGATGATCTTATCCACCACCTTGGCGACAACGCTTAGCAATGAGATTGGGCGGTAGCTTTCGGGTTTTGATTTATCCTTGCCCACTTTCGGTATCGGTATCACTTCAGCACGCTTCAGACAATCTGGGTAGTGCTGCCATTTGAGGATACTATTAATTATGTGTAGAAGTTGCACGATAGCTTTTTTGGGGAGATTTCGGAGTAGAACCGCAGTCACTCCGTCTGCTCCTGGCGCTTTATTTAGTGGCATTCTTCTGATGGTTTCGGTTACTTCTACATGGTCCGTCAACCACCCCTCCAAGGTATTTGGGGGGATGGTTACCGGATTCATGTTGTGAATCTCTTGTGCTGTCGCACTTGTTTCCCTCTGTCCATCAGTAAGATCGGGACTCGCCTTGTGCACGCTTCGAAAGTATTCCACGAACACTTCTGCCTTCTGGGGGTCAGTAACCGCCTGCTCATTATCCCTCCCTATGGTAGGTATGGGCTCGAATCTCTTGTCGAGACGACGAGCCATCCTCCACAGGGAGTTATCTTGAGCATTTAGGCTGGCAAGTTTATCCTGCCATCGCCTATTGCTGAACTCCTTAATCTTCCAGTTAACTTCTTCTGCAAGCAGAAGAAGTAACTGTTTATAGTAAGGATCTTGGGTTCTTTGCCACGCCTTTCGGGCAGCATTTTTCCTCCCAATTAGTTCAACAATATTCGGTGGCAGGATATCCTTGCCGTCCCTTACCACCACAGTCTTGATCGTCAGGTCCCGAACTGACTGAATGTTCGCAATTAGGTTCTCTGTTGCTGAGTTTATGTCAATTTTATTGATCTGAGGTGTGATATTAATTCTTTGATTTAGCAATCTCCTGAACTCTGGCCAATTTGCCGTAGTGTAATTATATTTCTTTTTACACGTTTTACTAAATTCTCTGTTTAATTGAAACATTACCGGCAAATGGTCAGAGCTCAGTTCGGAGATTGCTGTCAAATCCCCTAAATCACGAACATTCTTATTTACTATCAAGTCTATGGTGGTCGGTGTGCCCCCGTTCCACGGATAAAAAGTTGGATTATCTGAGTGTTCGATAATGACATTATTATTCATGGAATACTCCCAAAGTGTCTTACCATTTGCATTGACTTGGGTGGTGCAGTTCCACTCCCTCCTCCTTGCATTAAAATCCCCTACAAGCAGCACTTTTTGGGCAGTCCTACACAGATTGTCCAAATCGTGCTGAGTGAACAGGTTATTTGGTGGATTGTATATTGCGAACACACAGGTGCCATCAGCGAGCTTCACTCCAACGTGTTCGATGGAGCTCTGCTGCTGTGCCACCCGCGTGTGCGCAATACCATTCCTAATCAAAATTGCTACTCCACCCGCTCTCACCGCGTTCGGTCTGTCGGCCCTGATGGTGGTAAAACCCCTGACGTGCAGCCTATGGTCCTGCCTGAGCTTGGTTTCGGACAGGAACATGATATCTAACCTGTGGAAATCAATGAAGTTAATAATACTGGGGAGTTTATTATTCACCCCATTGACATTAAGCATACACGCCTTTACAGGCATCAGAAGGCATAACCGCTGTTATCGGCCATGAAAGTGAACACGGCGCGAAACTTCTCTGAGCTGGTTCTTGCCCTCACCAGCTTCGCCTCGAGATCCCTGAGCGCTCTTTTCAGCTCTGACATATTTATCAATCGGAAGATACGATCGAATCCCTCCATTACTTCACCTGCTCCGGGTTCTTTTCTCTCTCTACCAGCGCGCATGTCCTGCTCCTCTGGGAAAGCCGGGCTGCCCGGGGGGGTGACGTGTCTTCTTTTCAGCAGGGGCTCCCTGTTTGTGGAATGGACCTGTTCCTGTTGCGAACGAATTCTTGACCTTTCCTCCCAAACATTGTGTTTTGGCGAAGGAGCCGGTACATAGGTTTTCTTTGTGATCTTGGGGGTTTCTTGGGCCTCCTTTCTCTCATCGATGGCTTCTACCCTCTTTATATACACAGGGCAAGTCGTGGAGCTAGCTGGGTGATTCTCATTACAATTACAGCATTTTGCCGGTTCTTCTAAAGGTTTTTGACAGTCCCTCGTCCAATGCAACCCTGCACATTTCATGCAACGCACTGTGCGGTTGCAATTGGACGTGGCGTGTCCCCACGCCTGGCATCGGTGGCATTGTGTAACTTTTTTGTCGTTTTTTCTTCTCTCCCAGCCTATGCGAGTATGTAGGATGTTGGTGACATGTTTTCGGAGGTAGTTTAGAGTGACATTATTGTCAGTGACCACAAGCTATAGTGGTCTCCCCCTTGTCTTCATTTTAAACACGTTTTTGGCTTTCACTTCGTGTTTTTGCTCCAGCTCTTGAATGATGTCGATGGGTTCTGGTTCGGAGTCCAAACCTCTGACGACAAATGCATGAGTTTTCTCCCCCGGCAATGTGAATGTGTGAAACTCCGCTCCAAGGTGCCTAAGGTAGTCTGTCAGGAATTCATGGTCATTTGTTGTTTTGGTATAGAATTGCGTCGTGTCGCCTCTGTACTGGATTTCGAAGCTTTGTTCTAAGTTTCCATTTTTCAGATTTTCCATATCTGCTTTGTTTATTTTTATAGTCCCCTGTATGACGATTGGTGGGAGTGCTTTTTTGGGATTTCTCTTTGCATTTGTTTTAGTGTTTTTCGGTTGATCGTCCTCCAGAAGTCGTGGACTGGCTTCGGTCTCTGTAGCTTCTTTATTGAGGCCCTCAAATCTATTTCTAATAGATGTCTTCGGTGGTTCATTTGAATAGGAAATTTAGTTTTTTCCTGTATTCATTGTACAACTGAAAAGTGACGGCAGAGTCCTAGAAGTTATTGTTTCAAATGGCAGCATCGTTCTGAGTATGATACATGCTGGATCATTTTGCCTCTTAAAAAAGTGCTATCGAGTTTGAGTCTGTCATGAATCCACGTATTTCCACTAGTTGAGTACTTGATTTTCAAATTTTTTTTCAATAGTGATATCAATAATTTTCCGATTCTTGGAAAGCTGAAAATGAGTTATGGAAAATTCATTTATATTCTAGTTTACTTGAAATGTAATTCGGAAATTATAATTGTTCAATTGATGAAATCATTGTTTTTGTTTTATTCGATTCAATTTTGAAGGACCTGTTAGTTTTTTATATTAATTTCGAGATAATTCCATTCATTCATTAATAGGGTCAAGAAAAAAATATTCACAGCAATAGACTCCGAAATTGATGCCTTGAGGTGGGAGTTTCGAAGGAAAAAACAATTGCAAAATGTCATCATTTTGTCATATTGCTCTGATAACCAGATCGAATGAATGATTTGATATTTGGGGTTCTTATTAATGAAAGGTTCATACGTGCCATTAGACCCAATAAAATATACAAAACATTGAATATACTCCAATATCTAGTTTGACAATCGGGAATATTCAAAGTAAACCTCAAAGCCCTGAGAATTATAAGCAATTGACAATTCCAAATTCGAAAATATCCAATGGTATTACCGATTGAAATCAGAATGTCAAAAATTCAACATGAATAAAATTAAAGGATTAATACCTCCAGAATTGCAGCTGTCTTCTTCATCACACTGGGCGTGAATTGAACCATATGTCCCATCTTTATATTTGTGAAATCGTAAATTATCACATCCCCTACTGGATAATCCTCCTGTAATCTAACTTCCGTAACATTATAAGCATGAGCGAAATAATTGCAGATGTTGAAATGCTCAGTCTCATCGTGGAATGCCTGGATGATCGTCACGCGGTAGCCTTCGTCTGTTGCTTTCGGTAAAGGCATGAAACACCTGGAAATAAATGATAAATTTAAGCAAGAAATGCCAGAAGATATAAGTGAATCTCGACTTCTCCTGATCGAGACTTCATTATTTCACTCACAAATCATCCATCGTACTCTGCATGGCAGCCGACAGAGGATGTTTATTTCCGAAAAAATCCGGGAACAATGAACGCATTGTATAATACATGTCTATTTTCTTTTTACTGTTCTCGATACTGAACTTGTTCATCATAAGAAAGCACGTTATCATATGATCATCTGAAATGAAAAAGTCACAATATAGTTGATGAACGATCAAATTAGGAAACCACAAAATATAAAAACTCATGCAGATTCAACTCATACCGAATTTTGATTATAGTAACTGTAGATTCTTTGAAACCAGACGTATGCGAAGGAAAAGTATTGTGATAGTCGAGGTGCATGTGAGTCGAGAAAAAGGATATATACATTGATGTGTTAATTTCGAGTTTATGAGCTGGAAACACTTTTGTAAAGTGTTCGACATGTGAACTTAATGCATATATACACTTTTGAAATATATTTTTCAAGCCACTGTCCTATATTGTTAGCCATGACTGAATATTCGGATGGGTAACGTGGAATTCTGAAGGAAATGTCACCTGTTGATAACAGACCAACATGAAAAGGACGTTCAGGAGATATAAATTTGTCATCTTCAATTTCGTGAAAAAAAAAACAAAGAAACGATGTGCTCATTTGGTCCATCTTGAGGTCCATGAAGATATCGATGAAAATAGTCAGATTGTCAACTATTTTTCGGTGTTTCAGCAAAGAGTGAGACATTCAATTATTTTACGTGCAACCGGACGCGAAAAAAGCATTTCGCAGCCGCAACAGAGGACGCGAAACGATATTTTGCGGCCGTTACCCAAGGTGACGACCGGCAGTTTTTTTCACAGCTCTTGAATAGAGTAACTGCCAGCAAACTGAATATGAGTATTGCTAAATACTTCATCACCATAGAAAAACTGTGACATTGAACCATCAGTTTAGTTTTCTATATTCGCGTTGAAACGCTGTCTTTTTGAAAGGACATTATATTTACTGGAAATATATGATTTTTACTTTCGCGACCTCGAGATTATCTTGCCTCTGCCAGATCAGCCTCGGCGATAATCTCTTTTTCGGAGCACTAGTATAGTTCTTTTAGATCCACCCATAGTTGGACTTGAGAATCACTAAGCCCAGTAACCTAGTAACTCCAAAGCGATATGATGTTCCAAAATATTATTATTGTGGTCTCGGTAGTGTAGTGGTTAGCATATTTGCCTATCAAGCGGAAGGCCGGGGTTCGAATCCTCGCCGGGCCACCGTGCTGGGTAATCGCACGTTAAAAGGTAAGGCCTCGTTGATCGATCGCTCGCACAAGTTTCGACTTCTGAGGGTTGACATTCGTCAGCTGGTTAACGAAAACGAACAATTTTAGAACAATTTTTTTTAGAACAATTAGCGTTCCTCATCAACACAAGGATCTGCCTTCTGGAAGGTTTTTCAACTTGTTTTTCGGAATTGCACCTTTTTGAAAAAGCTTCGATTTTTGCTTCACTGGCCAATTTCAAACATTCATGAAACCAATCAAGAAAAAGATGATTCTGTGCTCCATATATCAAGCGTAACTAACAACTGAAGTGGTTTTTGTCCAGAAAAGGAAATCAAAACTAATCGCACATGCCTTTCTACGATGGATAGTTAATTATGGAGATCCTAGCACCGAATTATACACGTTTTGTGCGATATTGTGTCTCAGAATGACATGATGAGCAGAGTGAGGTTGATTTCCTACCAACAACGGTGGTGTTAGGGTTGAACATGTCAAAATGGCCACCTTGGGCGGCATGCATGAAGAGGAGCTGATTGTTTCCATCTGACTATCGCAACTATTCTAGAAAAAAACCTCCTCAAACTAATCGAAAATGGTGTTTCGGAAAGGATAGACTCCATAACTGGAATTTTAATATGGGGAGCTTGGGAATACTAAATTTCTGTTACGTTGTTATCAAAACTTGCGATTTTTCTCCTCCTATCACAAAGGGGGGAATTTAGAAGTAGTTGAGTGAAAGTTGGCCTTAGGAACCCATATGCTTTTTGTTGCTATTGACTTCCACTATTATAACGGTTATCGTTCCTGAATTATTTTCTTGTTGAACATACAATTCTAAAGAATGCAAACTTACTGGGAACCTCAGGTAGATGTGGTTGACTCTCAACCCATTCTCTGACAATTTTGACATCTTTGTGCAGGTCTTCTTCCGTTTTATTACTAGCCTCAAGTCCTTTTTTCAGTACCCTAGGAACGTCTTCAAAATAATCGGAGTTGTTGGCCATTTTCCTGGAATCACATACTTCAATGTCTTGAAATCGAAAACAGAATTAATCTATGATCACCATGGACTTCAGTCTGTCCCAGTATATTCATATAGATATCAACTTCTCTTGCCATACGACAATACCGACAAGAGAAACATTCACTGGTGCCATATTAAATTATCATGTTTTGAGTATTTTCTATTTACTAATGAGAGTTCTCATGGAATCTTCATGTTCAATACATAATTAGTGAAACAAAATTGAAAGTACTATTTCAGGAGGGATGCACACACTACCTACCTATTGAAATATGTGAACGTATCATCTCCAATCATTATTTTCAATAGATATTATAGTTATATAAGGGGGAGGGAAAAAAATATTTCCTCAGTATTTTGTCTCACAACCTCGAGCTTAAATATAATATATTTTCCGTGTATAATACACAATTTTTTTCTGTGACTGAAAAAAGTTTGCCATTTTACCCTCCGTGAAAAACATTCAATTCAGTGCCACATCTGAACAGGCGGGAAGGCGAGGGATCTGATCGAGCAATGACGTTTAACCGACAGAAGTGTAAGGACATTCATCAGCTGTCGGATGAAATTGTGAGAGGAGTATTTTATATACTAGTGATTCGAAAGCAGAACAGGCTATCGGATTCAGTTTTGTGATTTTACTGGTCAATCCGTGGGGGCGTTGATTGGTTGGATTACGTTATTGATGAAGATATGCCTTTAAGGTCTTGATAATAACACCAACATTCCGCACACTGATCGATATCTGAAAATATTATATTCTCAATTGCTGCGCCTCTGATAAATCTTCTTTTAATTTTTTTTTCCTATAATATCGTCACTATCGAATACGTCAAAATCATATCTATCGTACCATAATAATTTTCCTCTTGTTTTTGTATATTTCTCATCCTTCCAAGAACAAAAAGGTTTCTTAGGCTCAATCAAACGATCATTTAAAAGTTATGAATTTGGAAAAAGTCTTCGACAAGAATATTGATATTTTTTCCAAAAACGTTGCATTGTTCTGGAGATGTGTGGTAAAATAAATTTTCTAAGATAGTACAACGCACAACTTCAAAAACGTAAATGGAATTGACACTCGTGTTAGTTTTTGCAACTCAACAGCAAGAGTTCAGCCAGTTCCAAAGAGAAGAGAGGAAACTTCACCCTGTAATTATAGACCATTGCATTTTTCCATCATTTCCGAAGTTTGTTTTATGTTTTACATATTTGGCAGCATTCCGTCGGATAATTCGAAGAAACGTAGCTGTTGTTGCACTCGACATTCTGAGAGCGTTTAATCGAGTTTGGTATCGGGGTCTCCTTTCTAAACTACCGTCTGGTGGTTTGCTTCCTCAGTTGTGGGCCTTGTTAAAGAATCCCTTGTCCGATGTAGTTGTTGATCGAGAATCGCCTGATATTCTCTCAATAAATGCAGGCATTTCGACTTATCAATTCGTTTTTATTTTTATAACAGGAGCAATCTAAATAATGATTTTGTAAATCATATAAGGCCTTTTTGGGAGCGGAATTATGCGAATTACGAAGCAACAAATTCCTGCGAACGCCGTTCGTCCGAAATCGTACAATGCACATCGTCCATCCTCAGAATTAGTCCGAATTCGTATTAGGAGAGTTGAATCTTGGAACGAGTTTTTTGATTATTCTGATGAAGAACTTCTCGCTTCGTAATTATCACCATTGATTCATCGTCGTATTAGGCACAGGCGATATCGATGAAGGTGAGAAATGTGGGTGAACCCCATTTATAGAGAAAACAAGTTACTTGTTACGCATGTACTAGTAACTTAACCGTTGGTCCCATAGTTACTTCCTTTCTTGATCAAGCAAAATCAACTTTCCACAGTTCATTTTTGTGTAACTCTATTCGCACTAGATTGCAGTTAAATCCCAGCAGAACGGGATCGGTTGCGTTCCAGGCAGAAGTAGCAGCCATCAAACACTGTATAGGGGAAATAAAAAGCAGGAGGTCGTGAATAAAACCATTGCCATTTTCTCCGACGGCCAGTCGGCAATTAAGGTGCTCAGCTCATTTCAAACCTACTCTAGATTGGTTGGAAGCTGCCTGAGCGCACTCAAGGAGCTGAGTACCCAAAATAAGGTTACTCTAGCATGGATACCCGGACATGAGGGTCACAAGAGCGACGAGGAGGCCAATGCTCTAGCCCGTGAAGGCGCATCTAAGGCTATGATCGGCCCAGAACCCTTCTGCGGGGTAGCGAAAGCAAGCATAAAGACATCCATAAATTCATGGATGCAAAACGAATCGAAAGATTGGTGAAATGAGCTCCCTGGAATGGGACAGGTGAAAGAGTTAATGAAGGAACCAGCGCCCAGATTTGAGGAATACCTGCTGAACCACAATCGTAAGGTTGTAAGGGTAGTGTTGGGTCTACTAACGGGGCATAGCTGGCTCAGAAAACATAGCAATATTGATCTGACAGAAAAAACCCAATGCAGGTTCTGTCAAAAAGAGGAAGAAACCGCACTGCATGTGCTCTGTGAATGCGAAGCGATAGCAAGGCTGAGACACGCAAGATGCGGGGAGGAGAAACCAGAGGCTGCTAGCTATATGAAGGAGTCAGTGTCAAGGCTATGGAGTCTCATCAAAGAGATCAAGCTAGACGAAGAGCTCTAACAGCCAAGGAGCATCACAATAGATCTGAAAAGGTCGCAGTGAATCAGGCCATGAGCCAGCTCCTCGATAATCTAATCTAAATCCCAGCAGAACGGGATCGGTTCGCGCCGAATCGGACGAAAACTGACGAACGATACGGATCCAGTAAGCGGTTCCATGGATCGTTCTTCCGTTTTCGTGCGAATTAGGACGAATTGATTTCGCAACTAATCGCAGTTTTTTGCTCGCAATGAGAGGCCTAACGGAAAATTGTGCATCTTCAGTGGATTATACAAAGAAATGATTCATCGAATTCGAATTATATTATGTTTTATAATAACTTCCAGAGAGCCTGTTGAATGTTATTATTATTCTCTTTCGAAAAACATCGATTTCAGTCAGGTACAAAAGATATCAACCCGAAGATAACAAAAAAATCTATGTGAGTTCATAGTGCAAACTTTTACATGAATTATGTGAATTGAGGTCGGAGTGATAAAGATGACACTGATGAATGTATGTGTTAATTTTCTTGTTCTTGATAGTGTTTTTATAAATATATGACAAACAATGATGGTTTCTTTGAAAACTATTCTTAGAAAATTACTTGGTAGCTCCCTCCATTCATCACTGTTTTCGATGGAATAAAATCCGAATCGCATTTAATGTACTATCAAGAAATAATTACGAATATTTTTCCAAACGCGGATGTGTGATTTGAAAAGTTGAAGGTGACATGGTTTTCACAAGGTTTATATCCAGAAAATACACTATACAGACCGCAAGGAACCTGGGTTCTGTCTCATTTTCATTTACCATATATTAGGAGAAAACCCCATTACTTGATAAAAATGAGTCATAACGAACTTTCCATTCGATTATCATACTTATTGAATTTATAAATTCTGAAATTTGAGAAGAGAAATATCTTGTGAAGGGGTTTTCGTGTCAATTCATGAGTTCTCAGCGGGAAATTCTCAAAAAATTCATGATACAGAATGGACTTAGTTATTGACATCTAGTTGATATATGCAACGCATGAGTTTCGGAGCTTTGACGAATTCGAGTCTGATGTTGAAATTAGAGTATTGTTATTATTGCCGAGGAATCCAAATTCCGAGAATCGTCAGTGTTGAAAATATTTTTCATTCTTTATATTCCTACGAGTTCTTATAAAATCCATGTGACAATGACCCTATGAGTATCCCTCAATAACTCTTAATCTTCAATTTCACTTCGAAAATTGTCATACAAACATATTTAAATTCATATCCATTCATAGTATTGTGAGCTGACCAGAACTCATTTCCTATCAGAATAAATTTTTTGTAAAACCAAAACTAGGTTTTGAACGCTACCAATATTTTTTTTGTTTCAGTATAGAATACTTTGAAGGGTGTCATTTCGTTTAAATAACCCTCATTGTACATCTGTTTATGTAGCCTTCGACTTATGATTGTGCTAACCATAGACAGGACAGAGATACTAGGCTTCAGAGTATAACTTCTTTTTCTGAGTTACTGCTGAAACAATGATGGCATAAACAGATGAGCAGTGCTTTCGAAAAGTGATAAATGAATTCAGTGAATCCAAAATTGGGAGTTTGTTGCAGAAATTCTCTGACATTCTGGTTAAAAAAAAATGTTTCATTGGCTCTGCCACACCACATATTCACTTCCTGAGAACGTTGAGTGTAATACTTCATCATCCATCAGGGATCCACAGTGACTGTTGTCACGGCCACCCGAAACAAATGAAGCCTCGTTAGAAAAAATACTTCCTTCACGAGATTATTATCATTTTTACATTACTCTTGTGTATAAGTCTCCTTCAGAAAGCTCATAAACAAAGCATACCTAAGGAGGATGATACTTTGCTTTTGTCGAAATTTTCTGAACTGAGGAAGATGCCATATCGAAATCAAAAGCCAATTGGTTGTGTCGAGCTATGATTTTCTCATCACCAACAGAACATCAGCTTGATCTTCTGATTCCTGAGATCGACCAGATTCAGGAATATCAGGACCATGCCCGAGTAACAGTATTCACACACAATTTTGATCAATGTAATTCGAGTAATAGAAGGCCGATCAGGATGATAAAACAAGATTCGACGTGTCAGAAGATTCTTCCGAAAAACTTTCCATTTCAGACATATTGAACTTTTTTCTCACTTTTCGAAAGTCGATAATTTTGGGAAAATATGCGACAGAAATATATTATTGAGGACAAAATTGCAGAGCACTTATCTACAAAATCTACGAAATTGTAGAGCAGACATGCAATATTTTGTTCTCTTAATTTCAGGTTGCAACTCTCAATTAGTGCTGATTTCGAGTTACAACGCGACAGTAGTCGAAACCATTGATAAATTCTTCTTGAACATTATCGATAACTTCGGGAGACATACAATGCATCTCATATTGTTACCTAATTACTAGGGTTCGAAATTAAGTGACAAATGCTACGTTAAAATCCAACAACTTAATTGCAATTCACTCAACAAATCACAAAACAACTAATTTACAGGTCAATGAATAACTCAACTAACTATTACTGTTCGTCTTTCCACATCCACTTAATCGCTATCTGTAATCAACTGAACTCGTACTGCTTGCTCCCTGTGTAGTATATTATAGGTCCATGGTTCTGGAATTTTCCGTATCAGAACAGTGATAATCTCTCATGGGAAAACCATGTGAGATCGATCGCTAAAAGTGCTTTCCAGAAACTTGGATTACTATTTCGTGCGAAGTAATACTTCACTTCTCGTCAGCTTCTGATGATCTACAAGGCTCAGATACGACCTGTCATGGAATACAGTTCTCATGTGTGGAGTTTGGCACCAAAACATTCATTGAGGCTTCTCGATTCCATTCAGAGAAAGGCTATTCGTCTTGTCGGTGATTCTTCGCTCACAGACTCGCTCACTTCATTGGAACATCGTAGAAGGGTCGCAGACTTGTCTTTCTTCTATAGATACTTTCATTGTCGATGCTCTTCCGAATTGATATCAATCGTTCCACCCTTGGCAATATCTTCACGGATGACTCGACGAGTACAGAATTCCCACCCCTTTGTTGTGAATTTGAAAACATGTCGAACCTCTCTTGCTCAGGTATATTTTTTCAATAAAACAGCTGAGCTTTGGAACCCTTGCCGGAGGTTTTTCCTGAGGCTTGAAAACTTCAGAAATGCAAAGTGAATATTAATTCGTATTGCCGGTCCCTTGATTCACGCGGTGTTCATTGAACATTACACGGCTTCCCTTTCGTGTGAATCTGCATATAAAAAAAAAAAGACTTCGAAATTTCTGGAACTTTCGCGATGGTTATTACCGTGTGTGAACAAATGCGGTTGGTATCTCTCTGGAACATTCTCGATGAATTGCGATGACAGACCATGGGCGTGGTCTTCTTCAAATCACATAGGCATAGGCGTACAGAAAAACATAGGCGTAAAAACGGTTTCATATTCGTAACACTACCCGCTGCCTCAAGTTGTTCTCCCCGAACAACATTCTTCTAATTATTCCATAGTAGAGGGTCACGTTCATTGTAGGGGCTCAGTCTTTCTATATGGACGACCTCCGGCTTGCTTCTAGGTGACAGTTAGACTCGGTAGACTAGGTCGTTTATTTTCCTCTTTACCAACAAGAGGTCCTTTCCAAGGCCGCTGTACCTTGGGACTCAAGCCATTTTTTGTGGCTAATATAACCATACTGCATCTTCCTCCTTGAAACTTATCGGCATCGACTTCTTGTTGAACCTGATCTTCATTTTGTCGCTAATCATCTGTCATTTCGACCTGACAAAATCGTGGACAGTCCTCTCCCCTTCAGGTCCTCCACATTGTCTGGCAGCGACACATCTTCAGTTTCATCAACCCCAACTCTGCCAAAGATCTAATCGATTGGAAGTTCAACCCCCTACCAGTTGGAGCATGAAGAGTTTGTACACGGAAGCTTTATGTTGAGAACCTTGGTACGCCAAAAGGAACAGAGGTACCAGCTTGTCCCAAACCTTTCAGTTTTCGGATACGAAAATTGACAGGTAATTGTTGGTCGTGCGGTTGTGTCTCTCTACCAGTCCATCTGACAGGGGATGAAGAGCTATTATCCTGGTGTTCTTTATCCCTCCCTCCAAATGTCCGATTCGAAATTACGGCCCTGATCAGATTGGATTTCTAAGGGTACCCCATATCTGGAGATTACATTCTGCAGAAGGGCTTCAGCAACTGTTTTCGCTCCTTAGTTGGGTACAGCTACAACTTCTGGCCATTTCAAGAAGTAATCCATAAGGACCATCAGGTACTCATTTCCACAAGTTGTCAAAGGTGGATGTCAAGCAACTTCTTACTCTTCGAAAGCACTTCATCAGAGTCGACAAACTAAAGGAAATGTGCGGCAAACATATATTTATCAAGGACAGAATTGCGAGGCGCATATCTTAGTTGATTCATCCGAATTGTTCTGCTTTGAGAGAATACTAATTTTAGAATTGTTCATTCAAGTAACATCTCTATATTGATATTGTAACAGATTGAAAGCGTAATGCCAATTCTTATGAGAGCCTCTCTCAAAATGTGTTTGAATATCTAGTTGGATGTCAAGTCAATAAATCGTTCGAAAGACATCTTAATGATTCAGTTCCTATTAAAAGTTCATAGAAATTTGGAGTATATCCCCAAATTGAAAGAGATCTCTGATGAATAAGGAAAAGTAATCGAGTATTCAACTAATAAATCTTGTCTGTAACCTCAAATACCATTTGCATATTGAAATATTGGTGAAACATAGAAGAAAATTAGTGAAACACATCAAAGCATACATAATTTCTCAGAACACCCAAGAGCCAGTAGAAAAACAAATCAAGCAACCAGTATCTTGAATATAAATGTCGAATTTGTTAGTTATTCAGTAATTGAATAAATATCGTTTATTTCTTTGGAGTTTGGTATACTGCAATCGTGACGCGTGAAAATAATTGGAAACATGATCATTTCCTAAAGAGAAGAAAGCTCGAGAAACTGATTTTTGGCCTCAACCCCTCCGTGCAAGGCAAAATTAATGGAAAACTTTCATTGAAGAAAAGTTCGATTCATTTACTGGAAAGGCAAAGTGGTATATCTGGAATAAATACTCCCTGCCTATAGAATCCAATGGGCTAAATTCGCCAAACATGGACAGAAAACTCAAATTATATGAATAACATTCTTATAATTCAATCATATTTGTCCACGAATATAATGTAATTATGCAATAAAATTCCATTCGTCAGGATCACATTTCATTCTCAAGCCAAGGCAAGCTTGTTCCTTCTCAGTTGGCATATGGGAGAATCGAAGAAATATTTCACTAAAAACCCGATTTGAACGTGGCCAGTGATATTATAAATTTCAGGAACTGACACGCTGTGGAGTTATCGAATCGAAAATACCAACTATCCCATGCTCATTGACGTCATGAGCGTTGGTTCCAGGTATATTTTTCGAATACGACACGTAGACTCTTGTTTGGATAATTTCCGACAGAACAATATGGGATTGTCTTGTTAATGAATTTTTGTAACGAGTTTAACTTCTATATTCTCAGATACAGAAAATATATCATCAGTGTTTGAACGTTACTATTTTTTTGATAGGCAAATTTGAGTTATACAAGAAGTTGCTGGCTAATTGGACTTGTTCTATCCAGGACGAAGTGTTTTTCAATAGACGCAGCAACTTTTCGTGGCAAATTAAAAATCTGCCCTTCTACACTTGTATAGATTCCAATATAAATTCTAATTTTTTCAGATTGTGGTAGGTTACTAACCCAGAAAACCTCGGAACAAATATTTCTTCAGGTTATCCAAATATTGTTATTTGTAGCGATCCTCGTGCAATATAATAAATGTGTATTTCTTGTTCGTTTCATGGAGTGATTCCGAGGAATTGTGAATGAGAAAACTTTGGCAAAAATAATTATTTCTCTCTCGGAAAATTGATCAACACGGCCGCGGTAGGCATATAATTTCCCGAGAGTAATTATGCACTTTCCTCCTCATAATACCGTGTGTCACAGACTCATAGTACACCCCCGTTTTCTCCTCTGTTTTTCTAGATATATTTTTGAAATTCGGAACATTAAATATGCTCACTGAACAGCATTTCTCGACATATCTGAAAGAAAAAAATAACTTCCAATTTTTCCGGAAATGACATCAACTTTCGATTCTTGAATGGGACACCCTGTATATTGTTACATGATCGGCTAGGGATGATCATGAGGAATCCAACGATACCAGGTTTGATGATGTTATCTCCAATGACTGCGGAGATATCGCCATTTATTTTATCCATAAGCTCAACGAGTAGGAGAGAGAAACTTTTTCTGGCGGGTCAATCCAATTCTCTCTCCCACTCATTGAGCTTATGAATGAAAATAAATGGCGATATCTCCGCAGTCATTGGAGATAACATCATCAAACCTGGTATCGTTGGATTCCTCATGATCATCCCTAAACGTTCATGTAACAGTATACAGGGTGTCCCATTCAAGAATCGAAAGTTGATGCCATTTCCGAAAAAATTTGAAGTTGTTTTCTTCTTTCAGATATGTCGAGAAATGCTGCTCAGTGAGCATATTCAATGTTCCAAATTTCAGAAATATAGCTAAAGAAGCAAAGGAGAAAACGGGGGTGTACCCAGAGTCTGTCACACACGGTATACCAATATGTCACTAATACATGAATGATAAAAGAGTGATCAAAGTTATCCTTTGTGTATAAAAACCTCACCTAACTTTTTCAAAGAGTTTTGAGAAATTGGAAGAAACTCTTTTCTTAGTGTTTTTGGGTTCTACTAATCACATTCTGGGAAAAATGAGAATCGATATTGAAATCTATACAATTGTGATGGACAAATTTGTATTTATTAAATTTATTGTTTGTGCGGTCAAAAATGTATCGGTGAAACTTCGATACCTTCTAAAGTGCGGAAGAGTTAACGCAAAATGTACATCAAGAACAGATTGATGGTTCTGAATTTTCAGAACACATTCTCTCGGCCAATGGAGATCACACAGTAGAATGGAATAACAGTCAAATGATGTCGAAGAAAAGCAATAGCAGGACACGGAAAATGAATGAATTTGATTTCATCATGTTGTCTGAGGATACTTGCATTTCAACAAGTTAACTTGATATAAGTTGAACATGGCTACCGCTCACAAAATCATTTGTCAAATATCAAATCTTCGACTGATTTCCGAGAGGGTAAAGGGAAATAATATTTGGGAAGAAATTTCGAAAACGGAAGCAGATTTTATTCCGAAACGTTAACAACGATAAGTATTGGATAATTCTTGATTCCTGTATTTCTTGATAGTCAAATTTGAGTACACGAGAAGTTGCCTACTAATAAAACGTTACTCTCAGAAAGAACTGTTTTTTTTTTAATTAGGGCAGAATTTTTTAGGATTAGATTAAAAATCTGCATTTCTTACTCGTATAGATTCCAAAATTATTTCTAATTTTTTCAGATTGTGGTAGGTTACGAATCCTGAGAACTCAGAGGAACGAATTCATTCAAAACGAAATTATCACTCTTAAACTGTACTTTTACGATAACTGTCACAACGTTTGACCTATAATAAAACTCGATCATGAATATTTCCAAAAATATTGCAAAGATTGCATGTCAAGACGAAAAATCTCTTCAACGTAACACTCACCGAAATTTAAACACACTGCTTCACATGAATTGTCTCATCAACTAGTTGGTTGTGAATCAAGGTAGGTATCAGTCGAATGTGGCAATGTTATTTCCCATCAGGTGATATTTGTGGTACTGGGTCATTCCCAGAAGAAGTCACCCACCTTGAACTCACAAATACATGACACGCAACTGCATTTATATCATAATAAACAGGAATGAATTGGCATTTCAAGTATTACTGCTTAATGTTTCATCGATCATTGTATATTTCATACTGCCCATGATAGCGACCTTAAGAATATCATGAATTCAAGGTCGCTCTGTTGCAGTAGTTCAGTGGATTCCTTCATCTTAATTATTTCGTTATATCTTTATTCACCTTCACCTTCCAATGCAACGAACTTCCTTGACCTCTGCTCATTTTTATTCAGTTATTTCGCGTATTCCCTATGCATTCTGTTTTGGTGTAATATTGATGATTCATAAGTCTGAAGATGGGTTTCTTGAGATTAGAAACACCTGTAGAAAATATGAAAACGTGAGAGGACATGATTCCCTTGTCAAATTTGGAATGTTTTACAGAACTATCCGAATTTGATTTCTCTCATAAACGCGATCTGTGACTATGAGTTCAAGTATTTGAAGGCTGAAAACATGTTCGTTCTATTGATGATAAGTCAGGATTGAAATGTTTCGTCCAAATTCAAATACTCGCTGGTTCAACCGTGTTAATTTTTACCATCATCTATAATTTATGTGTCATCTCAAGGTTCACATCAGTGAAAGTTCCTTATAATGTTCGGAAAACTTCGGGCTATACAAAAGAGAGAAATATCTTCGTAATTTCTTATTCTTAATCCACCACAGTCTGTTAAAATGATTATAAATTATGGAATCTATACATGTGTAGGACAGATTTTTTATGTACCCCTATAAATTTCTGCGTTATTTGAGAAACACTTTCTTCTGAATGGAACACAGCAACTTCTCGTATATCTAAAATTCAAATATAAAAAAAAATACAAGAATTGAAATTCATCAAAATAATTATATTTATATCTTTCGAGAGTGGCAGCCAAGCGCGTTATCCAAATGAACCAAAAGTATGTTGATGTTTTTTCTTTATAGATTCATGAACGATGGTAAAGTTCACAATGGAGAAATCAACACTTCGAATGCATATCTGAAGAAAATATATACCTACAGGTATCTCCACCCCAACTGAAACCACCATACAAGTGTCAAAAAGGTATGGTTAACTGTTTTTTTGATACAACAAAAGTAGTATGCAATTTACCAAAGAGGAGTCGATGAAGAGGTTATTTTCATGAAATCGATATTGGAGGAGGATGGATATCCAGAGAATATCGTAGAAAATACATTGACATTGACCCATAACGAAAACATGCAACGTGTACAAACTACACATCCTGTAACAAACATTATACTTTATGTCCCTCGACTATCTGATAGGGTTTAACGGGTCAGCAACGGGTATAATTTCAGAACAACATTCAAAATGACAAATACCTCACGTTTGATACCGACACCAACTAATATAACGGAAAACACAACGAATTTTATTCATCGAATCCCTTGTTCGTGTGGTCAAAAATATATCGGTGAAACGTCCAGACCTCTGGAAGTACGAGAGAGTTATCACAACATGTACATCAAGAACAGACAGATTGGTGGTTCTGAATTATCAGAACCTATTCTTACTGCTGATGGAGTTCATACAGAAGAATGGAATGACAATCAATAGGAAGAGCAATGCATGTCAGATAGTTCGGTTAAAATGGATAGCGTCTTGCTCCTAATCTTGAAAGGCTTGTCAAATCTAAAATTTTTAGAGTTTTCAAAAAACGAATCTGGGAGAGAATATCTGTGAAAAAGTTTTGAAAACGTAAGCAGATTTGGTTCCCGAAACGTCAACGATAAGTATTCCGATAAATATTAGTTTTTGTATATTTTGAAAGACAAATTTGAGATATACGAGTTGAGTTGATTGATAGATCGTGTTCCATTCAGAAGGAACTGTTTTTGAATTATCGCAGAAATTTATCGGGTTTATTGAAAGTCTGGCCTTTTACATATAGTCCAATATTGATTCCTGACTCTCCAGTTATTGGTCCACCACAAAATAATGACAGAACTGTATGTTACTCAGTTTTATTCCTGGAAAACTTCAAACGAACCAGTTCTTTTTGTGTTACTGAAAAAAATGTCATTATTATACCAAGTGAACATATCATTATAAGGTATTTGAAGCAAAGAATCATAACTGAGATTTCGTATTCATCTTATTCATCGAATTCTAAATGTTAACAGTTATCAAATAGTTGAGGCTTTCGCGGCCGAGGTTTTCAGTATCACTACTTTTATTCGGGTTTGAAGGCCGTCGTTTTTTGGAATTTCTTCCTGAACGGTTAGGAAATCCTGAAAAATCCTTAATTGTGTCATGTTTTCGATCAAGACTTCGCACCCACTAACATTCTCAGACACATGTCGGTGAAAAGACTGCTGCAGTGTTTTGTGACCTGTCAAAGGCATTTAACTGCGTTAATCAAAATATACTGCTGAGAAATTTACATTGTTATCGATTCAGAGGAGTAACTCTCAAATGATTCGATTCCTACTTGAAGGGACGGACGCAAATGGTCAAAACAGTTCTACTTGCAAGAAGAAGGGAAGTTAATTCGGGAGTTCCACAAGTTTCTGTGTTAGGTCCCATTCTTTTTTTATTATATGTTGATGACCTCGCCAAGCTTAATATTTCTGGAAAGTTCACCTCATTTGCAGATGACACAACCATACTTTGGAATAATAAAAACACTTGTGAGTTACATGAAATAATCACTGCTGTCTCGAAAAAAGTTGAAGAGTGGTGTGATGCAAACATCCTATCTTTCAATTTAACTAAAACAAATTCAATATCGTTTAGATGCTCGATCAATGAACTTTTTTTTTAAGACAGATCATAGGAATCTAAAAATAGCACTGAGTTTCTAGGAGTGTTCATTGATCAGAATTTAAAATTTGTGGATCATGTTAAACAACTCACTAACAGAGTCTCCTCTGGCTGTTATGCAGTTAGAGTAATTAGTAATGAATTGGGATTCGGTACCTGCAAAGATGGCTCACTATGCATTCATAGATTCTCACTTAGGCTACGGAATACCGTTTTGGGGAGCATGCAGTCCAACTTTATTCAATAGTCTTCTAATTTTACAGAAAAGGTCAATAAGGTATATAGGAAACCTCAAACCAAGAGAGTCCTGTAGAACCTTCTTTAAAAACCATAATATCCTTACGGTAACTGCATTATTCAAAGTGGAATCTATGTGTTTGATAAATAAGCATATATTAAACTTCGCCACATCCTCTTCCCAGTATAACACCCGGAACAGCAGACACACTCTGCAACTCACAGTGCCAACTAAAAACATCACCAGAGACTCCATATTTTACAATGGTGGAAGAATGTACAATCATTTGCCTCTGTACATAAGATCTGACAATATAAATGACTTCCAATTCAGGAAGTTAGTCAAACAATTTCTATCTGATAGACCCTATTATACTTCGAATGAATTTTTTTACTTTTGAGTTTTACTTTCTATGTCTATTCTTATATGAACTTGACTTCCACTCTTGTATATATACATACTTTTTATAACCTCCATTTTACCATGTTCTGTATGTATTTTCAAAGTTTTATTTTTATCTTTTGGTATATATAGCATTATTTTAAGTGGGTAAGTAAGCTTTGTCAATAAGATTATGTATTATGATAATGAAGCATATTATTATTATAATATGACAACTTGGCCATCATATGTGAATCTTATGACCTGGAGCCAACCTAGTTGGCGATTATGTTTATGATACTGACCAGAACATATTTGTGACAATAGTAAACGAAATAATCATAATGATTACAGACTTCTCCTAGAAATAAATAAACCAACACTCGCACTCGACGCGCATTACGCCAACAAAGTAAGCATCCGCAGGAGAGGAAAATCAATATATTGACGGAATCAAATGACCTCCACTAGAGATTCTCGCCTTATTAGCGTTGAGGTTATGGTGTTGGGAAACTGATTTCTATTGAATGCCTCATCTGTCACACTTAAGGTCTCATCTATTACATACTTCCAGAATACTGTGATCTGGAAACAAAATTCTCACTATTCACAACTTTTTGTTGAATATGATATCTGTTGAAGAGATATATTTTTTCACTCAATATTTACATTTATATCACTTTTTGGTTTACCCTGTAATGCTGTTGATTGAAATGTCATGTTAATTTCTTTGAAAATATTCCTAGAGTTTGAATAATTTCTCATGAATGATTTAGAAAACTACGAAAAAACAACCATTTATGGGCCCAGATAAACGCTGAATTGATATTCGAATAGTCGAAGTGAAGCTAAACTCTAGATAATTCAATAAATTTCATGTCTTTTATGCAATAAGGCTGATATTGAAATACGTTTGGAATCGACAAATAGCTGCTATCATGTTATAACCTCACTCAATCCTACCAATAAAATCAATTATTATTATTATCATCCATCCGATATTAATGTTCTCGATTCGAGTGGAAAAATTATGCTGCATGGTGATTACAACTAGTTATAATCGGGGCATGGCCCAGCTCTTCAGGTCGACTGACAGTCATTCGATATCTGAAGTTAAGCAACGCCGAGCGCGGTTAGTACTTGGATGGGTGACCATACAGGGAAATTCCGTGTCGAAAGCCCGTACAGCTGCAGCGAAATAGCATATCATAGCTCGCAGACAATATATCAATGAGCACAAGATATATTGAGGATATGCCGTCCTTCGGAGGGGACGTAAAGCCGTCGGTCCCGGGTCCATGGATGTTGGGCTCGTTAAAGATCCCTAGGTTGGAATAACAGAGGGTTCGGCAAACCGGCGCCGGTGATTGGCCTTGGTAGCGGAAATAGGCCGACGTTAAATAAATAAATTAAAAAAAAACTAGTTATAATCCTGAAAACGTCTGGATTCTATGATGTAGTTTGTAGTTGAGAGAACAAAACAATTCAATTGAGAGGTATCTGGAAGTAAAAAAGTGGTTTGTTTCAATAGAGTGGATATGGTAGCCATATTTCATGAGGACGAAGGCCAATTCCATTCGAATTTTACAGTTAGTTTTTTCTTCAACCTGGTAATAACTTCTAATTTCTGAAATAATAGTACATGGAAAGTTATTTTTCATTCGTTGAAATAAAGCAAAAACAAATCGGTTTTGCTGAGACTTGAAACAACGACTATGAAGCGGAACCGTCAAAAAGGACGTATGCCTTAACCAACTAGGCCATTTGGACTTTAACATCAGTGAGTCATTGGTGTAGTGCCGTGATTTCGAAAATGAAATGTTATACTCAAATACGACGGGAAAATATTGCAATATTGTTATTATACATTTTCTTGGTCAATTTTTGTTTTTTGTTCTGAAGATAACTTGCTAAGATCATTGAATTCCGAATATGTTTTCTTGAAAAATCAAGTAGACAGATCAGAATTGTAAAGTTTCTACAAAATTTTTTTTGCTAGTGGTAACCAAGTATTTTATTGTCTGTGATTAGTGGAATTCATGTTTTTCCTTGTGTGGATATGAAATAAAGATAAGTTGACTGAAATTATCTGTTCAGTGAAATATGAAGAAATGAGCATATTTACGAGTGGGAGTAAAAATAGTTATATTGTTCTCGTGTGTATAGCTTGCTGATCTTCTAGTAATATGTGATCAAGGATACAAGCTTTTTTTAGGGAAGATTTTAGAGAAACCCTACATTTTCTTCGACATATGTTTTTATTTCCACAGATATGAAAGATCCGGAATGTCTCAGCATATTGCTGATTTGGAAAATCAATAAATGAAGTACTCGTGACATTGCCTGATGAATCCAAACATTTATATTCTGCATCGAGTAGTTTCAGTTTCATAAGGAAAATGATTCGAAATGAGGATTATAAATGTGACGTTGCAAGGGCCCTTACAGAAAGAACTTCAAATCGAAAAAAATAATGCTATAAAAAACACAGTTTATGGACATAATCGCAACCGATTTCAAAAATAAGTAGTTTTCAGATAATGGGGCAAGTAATTACATCCAACAGAGGAATAATAATCAGATAAAAATATTCTTAACGTTGATGTTTTGAAAAAAGTGCTGCTACAGACAATTGCTGGGTTATAACAACAGACCAGGAAATATGTCGATTCCAGAAGGAAAATGAAACTTATGCACGGGACAAGAGGTCAGAAACTTTCTCAGCTGGAATATTCTGTTCGAGACTGTGATAGATAGAATAACAAAGTATTCGATACTTCCTGATAAGGAATTCTGTATTCATGAGAAACAAATAGGAAACTAATTTCATCAATACGTTTCGACGCCGTCGAGACCTAGAAGAATAATTCATGAAAACGTCTGTGGTAATCACATCAACTCCGATGTGTATACTTCATGGAACATAAGGCCATGAAAATTCATTTCAAAATTCGAAATGTCTTCTGGTAAAACTATCAGAATGATCAGATCTGACAGTGGTTTGGAGTAAACAGTCAGGTCGCTATCAGGGCTCTGAACGCAACCAGAACCAGAGTAAAACTGGTTCAGGATTGCGAAGAAGCTCTAGACCGTCTTGTAACAGAAAATTAAATCACGCTAATGTGGGTTACTGGTTACAAGTGGACGAACCAGCTAGCCAAGCAAGGAATCAGGCAACCCTAGTACTGGCCCAAACCCACATGCACATGGCATGACTAGGAGACTAGTAATAACGGTACTGGATAAGTGGGCCGTTGAAACATTAGGACAAGATTGGAGGGGAAGAGGCGGCTGCAGGCATTCGAAGCGGAACTATGTTGAGGCCCGACAGGGCAAGGACGGCCAAGATACTGAAGATAAGTTGCAAGAACTCAGACTCCAGGGGCCTGTTCCATGAAATTATTAGTCTTGTAGCTACCAGAGAAACACAATTGTTTTTTACTCGTTGTCTTTCTCTTGTAGCTACAAGACTTGTACTTTTGTGGAACGGGCTCCAGGTGGGAGTACTAACCGGACACTGCAGCCTTAGGAGACATCGGACTTTCGTCAGAGTTGAGGCAGACCCACTATTCGCGGAATGCGGAGAGAAGGAGGACTCCTTCCATTGCCTCCGCGGATGTGGAATATATGACAGGCTCAGACAAAACGTCTTCGGAGCCGTCACTATCAAAAAAAAGAAATTGCATGCATTTTGAAATGAGGAAAAAGTAAATTCAGACTTCATGAAAACGAGGAAATGAATGAAAAAATAATTCCAAGTATAAAAAATTTGCTGAAGATTCCATGAATCGATTATTTCTTATGTTTGTCAGCAAAACAAGAAATTCATCTTCGAAAAGAAAATCACTGGATGAAAGCAATGATTCAAGAATTTGAGGCTTCAGATGAAATAGTAACGGGAATTCAATTACACTTCCAGAAAATGAACAAAACAATGAAATACAGAGGAGACTTCAGAAAGAAGCCAAATGGTACATGGAAATCGAAGTTCATAGCGGAAGATTACTGACAAAAGTATGGCAAAGATTATTTCGAAATCGAACTCCGTTTGTCAGTAGGAAGCAATTCGATTGAACCTTGAAGTTGCAGCATTCAATGAATCGAATCTAGCACATTTCGATGTTGAGACTTATTTTCTTGGTGACACATCAGGAAAAGAAAACAGAAACAGAGTATGCCGTATGAAATCAGGCTTCATGATTTGAAACAAGTTCCTCGTTATTGGAATCAGAGTATTGTTGGAATTCCAAAACAATTCGACTTGGAACGATCTTTGAATGACCCCAAAGTTTTTTTCAGTGATAGAGAGGAGGAAGTGTTATATTTGTGTTTTTTGGTGAAAGTTTTATTGCATTAGCTGGTAGAAATCGAATCCGGGTATTCAAACAATCAGATACTGTGGAATAAAATTCAACAAATGAAAATATTTAGGCAAGAAAGGAGGGAGTCAGAATCGAAACCGTACACTGAAAACTATTGAAAGAATTCAACCTACTACTTTCAAACCAGTTGATAGATTGAAGTACTAGTAGTTCATGATAGGCAAGTTGGGTAGATCCGGACTATAGCGCTCCAAGTGTGTGGACTATCAAAGTCGATGGCTTTCAGTACGGTAATATCATGGATAATGTCAATCATCAATAAAGACTTCATGGGAGTGCTTTCGACTGCTACATTTTGCAAGCTCCAGCTCGAACTCCTGATTCAAGACTCGTTCGAGACTTAGCCATCAGTCTGCACTGGCTATCCCGCTGCAAAGTTATTCCTCAGATAAACTGATCTGTTATGTATGATTTCATGTGTAGATTCATCCGAAAGTTGAAGTCCAGGTAGTCATCCATTGAATTTGGAAAACATAGCGGCGACGTTTACAATTTCGCCAAACGAGCGCCCAACCAGTTTCTGTTTCTATACTTCATTTATATACCACTGGAGTAGGCAACAGATTTTACATATAGCATCCATCCTCTCATAATTCTCCTGATTTCTCATTTCTGAGGAGTGCTTAAAAAAATGTCATGAAGCGAAAACGTTTCGTTTCTCATTGAAGTTTTTTCATATTGTTCGACCACGATTGCCCTGCCTTCTTTCTTTCTATCAAGGTCTGATGGTCCATTCCTCCAAGCCACTCCAAACGTGTCTTCATATGACAGTGTTTCTCATATCTTTGAATCGATATTGCCATTTGAAATTTATTGTTTTCAATAATTTATTTTCGATATAACACTTTCAGCTGTACTAACCAGCAGGGAACATCAGCAACAACATCCAAACAAACGTCATTTGAAGGTAATATTAATGAAAGTCTCTAATATTTTTTCAACAGTTTATTCATTTATGGATGAGGCTATATTATCGTTATGTTTCGAAGTAAACGATGAGTTCTGAAACTTTTGGTGTAAAAGTTGAAACTTTTCCCAGAGATCAATTACCCCAACAACATAGAGTATCAATTTTCTTCTCCTGAAGATGCTAACCTTGTTAGCGAAACGTGCGTCGAGTGCAAAAATATCAGTTTGGTGTTAGGGTAATTGATCTCTAGGAAAAGTTTCATGTTTTGAAGTAATGGTTCTCAACTCTGTTTGAAACCTGTTGTTGGAAAAAAAAAACTCATGAGAAATGAAAATCAAATACGGCAATCGAATCCGAACAAAATGGTCGAAATGGATTTTTGGTCAGAAATTTCAAACTAAAGGTTTCATTGTTCAAAGAACAACACTAAATATCCATTTCGAACTTTTTGTTTTGATTCAATTGCCTTTCAATTGGTATTTCTCATTAGGCATTCTTTCTTTCTCAGCGACAGTTATCAAATAGAGCTGATAATATAGACAATGAAATCCAAAAAAATACTACTCAGGAAGAAATATTGACAATCACAATCAAGCAAAAGTTCCATAATCGTTCAATTCCATAATCCCCACTGTTGAATTGGCGACATTGCCATGAACTGGCATATCTCAATCCACATCGAGTTTTCTGAAATTCCCGTAATACCCAAGGAACTCATCGTTTGTGGTTTTCGATGGTCTAAGTTCTTCATTCACAATCCACTTCTCTCGTTGGTCGAAAAAGTCTCTGTGCACCTGATACCTTTTGAAGAATTTAGCTACAAAAAATGAAATGGAAAAATCAGTTTCATATTGACCATCAGTTATTGTATGCCTTTCGTAGAATTCATCACAAGAGTATTTGCTTTCTGATAGATATTTGCACATCAATACACGGTGAATGTACATGTGAGAGCTCTAAAAACGTGACCATCTAACCAATCACACACACACACATTTATCCTAAAATTATTATCATATATTCATTCAATAAATATATTCTTTTTCTCTAGTCGATGCATATTTCAACATAGCAATTGAATAGTTGGTGATTTCTTCTCTTAAAGGAATAGAGCATTCGACATGAATTTCAAAAAGTTCGAATTCGAAATATTAAATGTGGTGAAAATTAATTACTGTTATATATTTTTCCATAGAACCTGATTTGAATAAGTGTTTGATAGAAATATAATAGATCACTGATGCGAAAAAATTGGCAGCAATAATAATAATGTTTCGTGACTCATTTGCATGGAATGATTGAAGGTATTTATTTTTTATTTTCCCACGAGCAAACCTAGAGTTCTAGTGAAACCCCAGCGGGCTTTGGAATATTTCTTGTTACAATCTTTCTACGCCTCTTCACACTTGGGTTGTCAGGGGCAAATGGGCATATTTATATCCAGATTTTGCACTCATTCATTTAACTACATAGATAGATATATCAAAATGAGAAACTTTTTTCTATACACTATAACATAAATATATCTTCTACAAATGGCTGCAGGTAGGGATTTCCTTTATTCTAACGTATTCATAGTCAGAAATTTGAGATTTGATATGTCTTTACGTTCTCAGAATAATTTCAGGTCTCATCGATACACATGTCTTCAAAATATGATGAGTGCGAATTATCAATTAGACCAGGGTAAAAATGGTTGAGTCTTTCGCGACGGAGGTTTTCGATATCATTACTTTTTTCGGGTTTGAAGGCCGTCGTTCTTTGGAATTTCTTCCTGACGTTCTGCTAGCGCGAGTGGCTAGCAGAACTCATTGATTCGGCCAATATTCTTCAAAAAAAAGATGCAAGTAGAGAAGATATAAGAAATAGATTATAACTAATCAAATACATTAATAAATGTAAAAATGATAAAATAACACGGAATCAATTGGGATATCAAAAATATCAATTGGGAAAAATTAAATCATCTTTCATATTGGCAAACCTCCCACTGAAACTTCAATTTTGGTTGAGTAACGAATTGAAGGCAAGGGGTGGAAGCAACATCAACGTGGCATTATGCCCAAATTTACGGAAAAGGAATCAATTCCGGATATATTGCTCAAGAGTATTTGCTGCAGCTGTGAAACTGGATGTAATATTCCAAAATGTGGCTGCCGAAAACATGGATTGAAATGCACGAATTGATGTTTAAATTCTTATGGTTCTGAAAAATTCTCAAATATGGAAGAAAAAAACCTACGAATTAGTCAATGATCCAAATGAAATTGTGGATGAAGAACCAATGCAGAGTGAAAATAATAAAAAAATAAAAAATCACTATACAGTTGGTAAGCGTACTTGGAGACTGGCAATATATGAATGGTTTTCGAAAAATTCTTGCTCGCTCACCGACTATGTCATAAACAGCGGATATTACTAAGTATACAGTATATATCGCACAGTATCTTTTATTGATGAGCAAATATAAGGAACTCCATTTGTGGCGTACCTACAAAGGACAATATATCACCTTACCTTCCAGTTCATCTAACGAATCTCCATAACCGCCGTAGTCTTTGGGAAGAATGTGCTTGTCTATTGATTCAACTACCGACTTCATATCCTTATGGACAATTATCTGAAATTAGATAATGACTCTGTATCCTACGGCATGATTCCGTAGTTTGTATAACTTGAGAACAGACTTGAGTTTATTTCTGATCAAAACAATGGGCAGGATAATAGGCAACTTAATTTATGGTTATGTACATTATATATATATATATATATATATATATATATATATATATATATATATATATATATATATATATATATATATGTTAGCATGAAGATTCTCACGGACGAAGTATGATGCGTTGTTTTTTCGGGTTTCATTCCGTGTTCTGTGGTTTTGATCCTCTGAAGGATAATTCTCACAACGTTTCGGCAAAGTCTCATTTGCCATCTTCTAGGTGATGTCTTGAGTTTCGATCTCCGAACTCGACTAATTAATTCGAGTTCTACTTCTCAACACCCCTATATATTGAGAAGTAGAACTCGAATTGATTAGTCGAGTTCGGAGATCGAAACTCTAGACATCACCTAGAAGATGGCAAATGAGACTTTGCCGAAACGTTGTGAGAATTATCCTTCAGAGGATCAAAACCACAGAACACGGAATAAAACCCGAAAAAACAACGCATCATATATATATATATATATATATATATATATATATATATATATATATATATATATATATATATATATATATATATATATATATATATATATATATATATATATATGAAGTTATCGTCTCAAAACAGAGCCGGTGTTATCGAAGAAATTATTCCTGATCACCGCTTGCTATAGGCAAAAGCTCAACATGCTCACGGCGATTGAGCTGGGAAACTCATTTACCTCTCATTTACACATACACATATCGAAATCGTTTCTACAAAATTGTTCTTGCTAGTGGTCACCAAGTATTTAATTTTCTGTGATTGGTGGAATTCATATTTTTTCTCATGTGGATATGAAATCATAACGAGTGGGAGTGAAAAAAGTTATATTGTTATCGTGCGTATAGCTTTCTGATCTTCAAGTAATATGTGTTCAAGGATACAAACACTGTATTTATTTTCACACATATAAAAGATTCGGAGTGTCCCAGCATATTTCTGATTTAGAAAATGTGAGCTACAAA
The DNA here is from genome assembly GCA_032362365.1 of Zygogramma bicolorata. Lineage (NCBI taxonomy): Eukaryota > Metazoa > Arthropoda > Insecta > Coleoptera > Chrysomelidae > Zygogramma > Zygogramma bicolorata. Next base: position 67,836 of record JAVJAQ010000704.1, read on the forward strand.
TTTGAAATCATGCGGATAATAAATCGGCGGAAATATGCTGATGAATAAAGTACTCATGACATTGCCTGATGAATCCAAACATTTAAATTCTGCATCGAGTAGTTTCTCAGGTGGAAATTTACCTGAGTACAGTACAAGGTTGATTGCATAAGGAAAATGATTCGACATAGGGATTATAAATGTGACGTTGCAGGGGCCCTTACAGAGAGAACTTCAAATCCAAAAAAATATGCTATAAAAAACACAGTTTATGGAGATAATCGTAACCGATTTTAAAAATGAGTGGTTCTCAGATAATGGGGCAAGTAATCACATTCAACAGAGAAGTATTCATCAGATAAAAATATGTTCTTGAAGTTGATGTTTTGAAACAAGTGCTGCTACAGACAATGGCTGTGTAATAACAACAGACAAGAAAATATGTCGATTCTAGAAGGAAAATGAAACCCATGTTACGGAAAAAGGGGTAGAAACTTATACGCAATTTGAGATAGTGGTATTTGCTAGCAGATTCAACAATGAAAAATACCGAATAACAAAGTATTCAATACTTCATGATAGGGAATTTTAGTATGATTCCTGTATTCATGAGAAACAAATAGGAAACTTATCTCATCAATAAATTTCGACACCGTCAAGACCTAGAAGAATAATTCATGAAAACGTCTGCGGTCCCTTGAAGATTAGATCCATTAGAGATTTCTTCGATTTCTTTCGTCTCAAAGATAATAACATCAACTCCGGTATGTATACTCCATTGAACAGGCCATGAAAATCAATTCCAAAATTCGAAATGTCTTCTGGTGGAACTATCGAAATGATCAAGATCTGACAGTGGTTCGGAGCAAACAGTCAGGCCGCTATCAGGGCTCTGAACGCAACCAGAACCAGAGTAAAGCTGGTTCAGGATTGCAAAGAAGCTCTAGACCGTCTTGTGACAGAAAATTAAATCACGCTAATGTGGGTCACTGGTTACAAGTGGACGAACCAGCTAGCCAAGCAAGGAATTAGGCAACCCTAATACTGGCCCAAACCCACATGCACATGGTATGACTAGAAGACTAGTAATAACGGCACTGAATAAGTGGGCCGTTGGAACATTACGACAAGATCGGAGAGGAAGAGGCGGCTGCAGGCATTCGAAGCGGAACTATGTTGAGGCCCGACAGGGCAAGGACTACTAAGGCAACTACCGACTTCATATCCTTATGGACAATTATCTGAAATTAGATAATGACTCTGTATCCCACGGCATGATTCCGTAGTTTGTATAACTTGAGAACAGACTTGAGATTATTTCAGATCAAAACAATGGGCAACTGATGTTTAATGCTAGGATAATAGGCAACTTAATTTATAGTTATGTACATTATATATATATATATATATATATATATATATATATCGAAGAAATTATTCCTGATCACCGCTTGCTATAGGCAAAAGCTCAACATGCTCACGGCGATTGAGCTGGAAAACTCATTTACCTCCCATTTACACATACACATGTCGAAATCGTCGATAATATCGTCAGTGTATCTACATGAAGATCGACACAAAAAAGGCAATCAAGGTCAGATGAATTACATATGGAAAGGAATCATCTATTTCATGAAGAAGATAATGTTTTGGAGACTTTCGAATATAAAATGGAATGAAACTGCTCATGCCACAGCATCAGTTGAATTTATTTCCATCACTGATATGATTCTTTGAAGAAAATTTCAACTTACAGCAAGGTATCACAAGACTTCCTCGTTCATCGAGGAAAAAATAATTAGGTCTTCCTTTGTAATCCATTATTTTTTTCCTTTATGATGATGATTCTCTCAAAAAAATCATCAACCCCAATATGCTATTTTTGCGTAACGAATACTGTCAAAATGGTTAAGGCTCTCGCGGCCGAGGTTTTCAGTATGACTACTTTTGTTCGAGTTTGAAAACGCAGAACTCATTGCCCCCCAACCAGGGATACCGTAGTCGACTGATACGTGAGTCAATATAGAGATCCACAAAGATACGGATAGTTTAAACAGAAAAGAAGAAGCTGTGAACCTCAACCGAATATGGAATCCCATTTCAAGAATATCAAAAATAACAAATATCATGACGACAGGTACTGCGGCAAATAATACTAATGAAACTTCTCCGAATCCAGTTTAAAGTAATTACGGCAGTTAATATTAATGAAAATTCTCCGAATTTAGCAAAAGTAATAAGCACTCCAAAATACCTGAATCCATATAAATATGCTTTACGTAGTCGTAACAACCAGTCATCGGAGTCATACTCAAGATGTATGAGCCTCTGAAGAAGCTATTACTCGCGCCACCGAACGTCAGGAAGAAACCCGAACAAAAGTAGTGATAGGTACTGAATAATGTCAAAATTTCTCATCGCACATTTCGATAAGTTGCTAGTATTAGGTACCTCGTTATGAGACACGCAAAATTAATGATTAGGACAATTATACTCACTCTTTGAGCCAGTTTCGGTTTGACAATGGACTTTATTAGAAGGACTGTTCGATCCACGAAAGAAGGAGCATTAATTAGATGTATTGCAACCACCCTAGTTGTTAAACTTTTCTGAAAATAATAAAAAAGTTCTAGATATATCAAGAAAATACTACAGCACTTCAGAAATTTCTGCTGCTTTCTTCAACCTACAACAAGTTTAGAGGAATTGAAAAGAATATGCAAACTATAGCTCAAGTTACAACTTTAATCAATTTCAAGCGGGTTATTTCGACGGGGTGAATTAGCTTAAATTGTATGCAGAACATTATTCTTTGGAAAAATCGTCCCCCCCACACCTCCTCAAATGAATGAGACTTTTTGTTAACAAACCATCATCCCCCCAGTAGTTACTATCAACAAGTCCTGTTGTTAGTTTTTCGTTTTTATTCGAAAATAATGATGTTCAAATATTTTTAAGGCATACTGTTTGAAAGTTCACAGTCCGTATCACTGAATGCGAACTTCAGGTATCACATGAAGGAACACGCTGCGCGTGTTTTCTTTTTGATAATGATTTGTTTTAGCTCCAATTATTTCACTTTCGGAGACTGTGGAAAGTTGGTCCAAAAAATCTGTCACTACCACCTTGTCTTTATGTAATTTGTCGTCACTGCAACTCAAAAAGGTCAAATGATTTTCACGGAATAGAACACGGTCTGCTTTGGTACGACACATAACAGCAACTTGGTTTTTGCGAGTTCATTTCAGCTTACTGCAGAATAACTTCAAAGATATAAACAGACGATCTGGAAATTTTGATCTAATTTATTTTCAGGGGACAGGAAACCAAAAATACTTTCAGGCACAGAATAAGACATGAAATATGGAATTGGATACACATTCTACATCCATATATATATATATATATATATATATATATATATATATATATATATATATATATATATATATATATATATATATATATATATATATATATATATAACTGGTGATAAGTGAGTTAGCAGATCTTCTGATAACTTTAGTATCTAAGAAGGAAACGCTGAGTTGGATGTCTTCCTCTTCGATGGTAAATTGTAGTTTTTCATGGTAAGAGTTGAAAACCAGTAACAATTCTTGAAGTTTGTTCTGAGGGGCACATAATATTATGTCATCGACATATTTTTCAAAAAAGGTATCTCAAAGTGAACTCTGCCTAAACAGTCATCAATTAGGTCGTCCATAACATATTGAGCTATTATGGGAGAAACTGGGCTACCCATGGGCATACCCAGGCATTGTTTATAAATTCTATTTTCAAATGAAAAAACTGTTGTGTCATAAAGAAAATCCATTAATTGGAGAAATAATGTTAGTGAAATTTTGCAATTAGAAGAAATATTGTTCCAGTGTCTGGTGATAATGTTTTTAGCTAATTCCAATGTGATATTGTTGAAAAGTGATACAACATCTGAACTGATGATTTTGTAGACAACAGGAAGTTGAAATTCATTTATAAAAGAGCAAATGTAATGACTCTTTTGAATTTTGCTCCAAACCGACCCTGAGAATGGAACACATGCTCTGGTTTGGACACGGAATAGTGGAGCTATTGACAGGTGACAAAACGTTGTCAACCATCATTTGGTTCTGTTGTGTGCTGTTTTCCATGCAGTTCCATGCTCTGTGCTCACACTGGGCCATGTGCTCTGTTCACTCAACAAATCGCTAGTGTTAAAAATGTAAAATGAAAAATTTTTCTCCAAATTGTTCTGTTAATCATATGCACATGTATAAATTCGTGCACTTCAATGTAATATGGATGAATGGTTCCATTTCCTCCTAGTGATATTTTCGGAGACATGTTTTACAGTTTAGTTTTTATGAATGTTTCTGATAAGAATATATATATATATATATATATATATATATATATATATATATATATATATATATATATATATATATATATATATATATATATATATATATATCACTTACCTCTCCTATGTTATAAAAATTTCTGGCCAAAGTAGGAGTCACTTTGAGAAAATGTGCCAGTTTACAATGTTCCATGTCGAAAATAATGAGATGTCCGTTGCAAAAATCGTCCATAATTCTGATATCAGCCATATTTAGTGAAAGAGCAGAACATGCATGAAGGTCCATATCAGCAGGATTTCCTTCTTTTACTTTGAGAACAACAACTCGGTTGTTATCTTCATCCAATTCGGGTAATGGCAAAGCGTATCTGAAAATGTACGAGTGAGAATGTTTTTTGATAATTCCTATTATTCATTCTTTGAACACTATGGAGTAGTAGCAATGGCGCTTGTCGCGTTACAGGGCCATTTTATTCTCGAACAGTGTTAAGAACCACTCCCGATGTACGTGAAAGTTTTCCTACCGTCTATGGAAATGGCTGTTGAGGGTGTTTTTCTCGATAAAACTCAGTCTGAAACCATTGCGGCATATATAAAAGTTTCAGTACTAGATGAAACTTTCATTTCTTTCACTTCTGAACGAATTTATCTGGGTTCTAGGAGACCCCTCCTTGTGCGGGCAAGGAATACCCGGTACCTACAGTTCAGGAAGTGATTCCGAACCACTTCGGAATGATCAATCGACGTATATTCATATCGACTCACATGAACTTGGAAGCATTCAGAATCCTTTCCGAAAATGGATGTGAATCCGAAAATATATCTGGATAAAGGAATCGCTTAGTGAAATACATATCAATCTTCGATTTTACTTTCTCCATATTCCCTTTTCCAAGGAAAAGAAAGTTGCTGATTTGTTTGTCACCTAAAACAATAATTGAAACATTTTTAGATTATTCACATCGAAGTACCAATTTGTAACATATAACGCCTCCTTATATTTTCACTTACTCAATACATTAGGCAAATGGGGTTGGGTGCTCAGCCATATTTTAATGACCTCTATATCCTTTTCTGCGCTGGCTTTGGTTCTATCAATTGTTTTCCAAATTGCAGATTCAACTGCGCTACTTATTGGCAGGAAATATTGGTCTGTCATTCTGAAACAAAAACATTTATCCAAAAGGATCCAATGATTTCGAAACCAAAACTTCGTTAACCATGATCAGAGTACAATAGGGTCAAGGAGTGAAACCATGAAAGAATCATTATTCACATATAAAGGGGACTGATTGCAATTTTGAGGATATTTTTCGATTTTTCACCTCAGAGTGTACGCAGGCGGGATCGACCAGAGGAACGTGGTGGGGGTATTGCACTAACAGAAGTGATTTGAATGTAAACGCTTTACAATCGAATATTATTGAACGCACCGAGCAATTATGAATATCCATCATTCTGAATAAATCGGAGTATGCAACCGGGTCTCCATGTAAACCTCCTAACTTTCCTTCTCATGTATTCCACCAAGAGTTTGTAGATAAACTGTCCTTCATTATGCCAAGATATGGTTATATTATATGTTCAGGAGAGCTGATATCGACTTTCTTGAATCCATTAATTCTTTCAACATTAAATCGAATGGAATTTCGAAAACTTCCAGTTTTCACCAGATAATGGCAGAGCGTCAACTCGCTATTGACCAACTAATTGTTAATTACTCGATATAATTGTTTGATCGGAAAACTTGAGCATCACCGACAGTACTTCGATAGATTATCAATCGATATCTAGTCATCGTCAAGATATTCTCTGGGATGCTCATATATTCCTGTACAGTAATGATAATTATTTTTTTTTTTGATCTTGGTAGGTCATTCACTGAAAATCTTGTTGAACTGTATTGTCTATTGCTGGTCCTACTATGTCTTGCTTCGTCTCTTTGTATTCTTTGTATTTGATTCACCTGTCTACTATTTCTGTCACCTACAATTCTGCTTCGTATCTGCCTGTAAATATCGTTTCTCTCGTAATGCCTCCCTTCACTTCTTACTCTTTGTTTATTATTACCTCCATAGGATACATTTTTATATTTATCATTGTTATTATTTTGATATCTATTATACCTATCATTATTATTATATTGCCCATTGTGATGAGAGTTTCTGTTATTTGTAGAATTACCATTATTGTAATTATTCATGTTACCCCTATTATTCCTTTCATCATTGATATATCTATACATATCTATATCTATCATCATTATTGAACCTCGTATTATCATTCCCAAATCTATGAATTTGATTATACCTCATATTTATATTCGTTTGTGTATTTCCAACAATATTCCCACACCTATTATTGTAATTTTCACGTCTGAAATTACCTGCATTATCATTAATTCTATTTGTCAAAGTGTTGTTATTATTTCTCGCTTTTCCTGTATCGTTGAAAATTGACATAGACTATCCATTTCTTTAAATTTGTATAGCATCATTATCTCAATATCATTGTCAAAATGTTGGATCATCAAATTAACTATGTATTCCTCTGAGAATTCACAATCTAAATATTGTGATGTCCTATACATATAATTGCATAGCAGATTTAAGGAAAAGAGTGCCTCGATTTTAAATATATTTCCCCCCTAATACTTCATCTGCAATGATTTCCTCTTGAGATAAGCCCCAAAAATATGTCAAAAATTCATCTGCAAATTCCGAAAATGTGTTCAATTCGGTTTCTTTATTAGCGAACCATGATAGAGCCATTTCTCGAACTCAACTTCTTATAACCGTTTTGAAGTTGTCAGAGTTTTTTTTTCGTGAAGAAAATGAAATTTGATGAATTATTTTTTTTGGCTCTTTGGTGGACAGAAAATTCTCAACTCTTAGAAATGACTTGATGATATTTATTTCTGAAAAAAAATTTTTTTTTAATTTGATTCGATGAAAAAAACGCTAAAAAAACATAAACTTTTCCCGAAAATCCCAAAGAGAGTAGTCTGTCCTCCTTTGTTAATTTTGTACTCCTTCGATATATCCGCTAACCTCGTTCCACGTTTGTAAGGAGATACAGACAACAAAAATATTTGTGAAAATAATCCGGACTTTCACTCCATTCAACTTTTTTTGCGGCCTTACACAAACGATGTATCGACCATTGCCATCGAATGCAACTGGCATGCCCACAACAGGTTTGTGACACTGGGATCTGGTTCTGATATTATTAGTGCGAAGGTTATTGTTCTGTTGTCGAAAATGAAGCTGATCGACCGTATTGTACCTAACTTATTATGGAATAGAAACGTTTTTCAAATCATCTCAATATGTACAGCGATTGATGGAGTTGCCTATATTTGATCGAAATACATGATGCTGAAATTGGAAAGGAAACTTCATTGTGTGATTTTCACTAGACAGATTGAAAAACCGATACACGTGTTCCACTGTTCAATAGCTCCTCCAGGCCTATTAGTAATATAATGAATCCTGTACTTCTATACGGATACAGATCTCAATTAAAATTGACTACAGTTGACAAACCTTTCTGGCGGAAACTTATTACGCATATTGCTTGAGTTTACCTCCTGAACTGATCCGAATTATTAATTTCGTCGCAAGGAAATGAAATGAGCAGGGGAAAATCATTCAAATCTATTTGGTACTCAATCGATTTATCAGAATCCCAGCAGAGTTTTCGACCCCGTTTTCATTAAAAAAATTACGGGCAAAATTCTTCGATTGATAGATATCTGAAGATAATTGTTGACACACTTGATGTTTTTGGTGGATCAATTAGGACACTTCTATAAAAATTTTATTGTAGTATTAGGCCAGTAGACTTAATCATCAGTTCTATTCAACAGCAGTGCCAAATCGCCAATTTTTTTGTAGGTAGTTTGGACCTCAAAAAATATAGTGTGAAATTTGTGGGATAGCGAAATGACGACTTTTGACCGAAAAAATTATTTAAGTAAATAAATGTCACTATTTTTATGTTATTATTTTTGGAATGAGATTCATCGAAAAATGTTTCCTACAATAATTTTGATGTGAATCACTGTTAAACAACAATAAAAATATGTATTTTTGTATTCATGTGGTTTATTATAAAGTACTGTTCTGAAACTCATCCACCACCTGAAAGAAACAGTCCTGAAGAGATATCGGTGTTGTCCTGCCAAAATATATAGTTCAGCAATAATGGGTAATTTGCGTACATCTGGCATGTCGATATACCACTTGTTCCACAAGACCGAGAAGGTGAAAAAAATCAGGGTGATCCTTTTCAGCATGTACATTCAGTATTCAACTGAAAAGGATAGGATTAAAAAAACATGTTTTTCGAGGATAGGAGTTACGCCTAAACCATTTTAGTTTTTCAAAATGTTTCTCAAGATTCTTATAAGTCTTAGCGAGGCGCATAATTTAAAAAAAAAAGTTTCAAATCTTTATCACAAGCCAAAATATAATCATTTTTACGTTTGTTTATAGGCCACATCTGCATTGAATTTAAAAAAATTGTTTGCGACAATGCATAACAAGGAAATAACAAAAAATGCTGCGCAAGAGGAACCGCGTTGCAGGGTGGGACGCAGGCCATCCGTATATTTTGCGCGCGAGTGACCGAATGCAATCATGACCTGCCATGAGATTAATGCTCAAAACGCCTATAGCTATAATATCACTATTACAAATGCCCGCGAAATTTAATTTCGCGAAAATGTTAATTTGAACAGTAATAAATTAAGCAAACGTAAGAATGATTGTATCTCGGCTTGTCATGAAGATATTGAAACATTTTTTTCAATGATGCTTCTTGCTAAGACCTATGAGAATCTTGAACATTTCGAATTGCTTGAATATTCGAGGCCTAACTTCTATTTTTTGACAAGCTAAAATCCTCGAAAAACCTCTTTTTCTTTTGAAAACAACCTAGACTTTTCACTTGAATCCTGAATGTACACATGCATGCTGAGAAGAATCAGTCCGATTTTTTTGCACCAAGGCTTTGTGGAAGAAGTGCATATATCAGCACGGCAGATTCAGGAAAATCGGTCGTTATTGCTGAACTATATAATATGGCTGGATAAAACTTACAGACATCTCTTCAGGGCAGTTTCTTTCAGATGGTGGAAGAGTTTCATAACAGTACTTTATAAATAAAACACGTAAATACAATAATATTTTTTTAGATTGCAGTTTAACAGTGATTTACCGCCAAACTCATATTTTCACGTTATTTTGGCATAGAACTTATTTTGTAGATTTCTTCACGGCACACATTTTTTATTTGAGAAACATTTTTCGAGAAATCTTATTCCAAAGATAATAACATCAAAATAGTGATATTTGTTTATTCAAATATTTTTTCGGACAAAATTCGTCTTTTGCGATCCCACAAATTTCACGCTATATTCTTTGAGGCACAAACTACCTACAAAAAAATTTGCGATTTGGCACTGCTGTTAAATCGAATTCGTCCAAATTCATGTATATTCGGCTAGACTATATTAGGTACCCGACTTAACACTAGTCGTAGATTTTTGTATATTATGGATCTGTTTCAGTTGTAAATGATTCTGGTTTTTAAGATTCGATGCTATTACTCATTGGTTAGTTAGTAGTTAGTACTTTAGATTTAGTATTTTGTATGTGTCGACGCCTTTTAACAGTTTTCATGCTGTATTATATAGGAATGGGGTATTTCAGTGCATTAATAAATCAAATATAATAGTATCGGAAATTCCTGGTGCAAAAATGAACGTGAGCTATGTCCTTCTTCCGAAGAGACATAACCGGGGAAAAATGGAAGAGCGCAGCGTTTTGGACTTTGGATTCGTGTTCAGCGGCTCAAAATACGTGAGTTGTTTCAAATACTTTCACAAAAATAGGTGATGTAGTTAATACAAACGGACCTCTATCTATCATATAAAGTGAGTTGTGATGTGACTCATTTTTTAAACAATGATTACAACATTTCATTGAAAGCTGTTGCTAATATTGTAGTGCGCTTACCTCAAAAACAGTGACCTGTTTGAATATGTTCACAAAACAACCGAAATTCGCCGGACGCAGTCCGCCAGCTTGGGTCACACGAAGAGCAGGGTGTTTGAAGACAAAGCAGATACTATATTTGAACGAGCAACGTCACAAAGGAAGGGGGTGACTGGTCTCCGGGCAACGTGATCGACGAGCACAAGTTTTTTTTCGGAAATTGAGTGCTATCGATTTTGATCTTTTGCCTGCGAAACAAGCATTTAGCAGCCGCAACAGAGGCTGCAAAACAACATTTTGCGGTCGTTACCCAGGCTGACGACTGGTATTTTTTTATGGCCGTTATCAAGAGTAACCGCCTGTGGACTGAACGTTTATATTGTTAAATATTTCATTTATATAGAAACACTGTTTTAACGCCATCAGGTTACTTTTCTACAGTTGCATTGAAACGCTGTCTTTTCAAAGTGACATATAGTCCAGGAAATGAAGCATTTTGGCTGGCAATTTTTTCGTCCACAATGGATTCACCTGAAATTTTCACAGAAGGTAGGGAATAGCTCAAGGATCATTTTCTATATCATGCCGCTGTACGCTAGAGCCTTGGGGGTGGTTGCCACCCCATCTCGAGGGTGGAAATTCTTTATTACATTTTAACTGTAGAAATCGACGGAAAAAGTAATTCTAAGAAAAAACAATAATTATACGTTTTTTTCGTAAAAGTAATATCTTTTCAGTTATTTCAAGTTGAAAGTAACAGTTTTTTGAAGGAAAAATCAACTTTTTCAAATGTTTTTTGCGAATAACTCAAAAAATATGCATTTCATCAAAAAAAGTGTGGAGAGCCAAATTGTAGCTTCAAAAAAACACAAAAACAATGCTTTTTTTATAATTCTGCTACTACACATACGAACTGACATACAGCACATTAATGCTTAGCTTTTTTCGTCAGATGTATGAATTGGAAAATTAAAAGAGAAATAATGAGAAGAATTTGCATTTTTCGAAGAAAGCTCATAGAATATTTTTTTCAGTATTCAATTAGAGCTTTCAAACAAAAAAATGTCTACCTAGCATGAACATTGACCGACTTATGATCAAAGTAATATCGGTACCCGCTTTTTTCTACAAAAAAAAACTGTGAAAACAAGGACCAAAGTACCCCCTAACTGAAATTGATTGCCATCCTTCTGTTATTCTCTTTATATATGTACTATTAATACAACCACGACGTTAAACCAATTTAAAATGCCTGATATTAGAAAAATTGGAGTTCAAAGAGATAACCGATTTTTTTTCAATTTCGTGTTTTTAACCCTTTTCTTAAAAATATCTCCCAAAATACTGAAGATAGGAAAAAAACGATAGAGTACTGAACCGTAGTTTTTTCAATGGTTAAAATTTCCCCAGGCGTAGATTTTTTGTAAAGTGAATATTCGGCGAGATAAAGCCATTTAACTCCTACATTCACGATCGAACATCACCTTATTCAAGCGCTTTAAACTCTCCCCATTTAAAAATGAAGGAATCTCAAGTAATTCAATTCATATAGTCCTATAGATCTTGAGAAGCCCTACAAAATCGTTAGAAAAAAAAATTTTCTATCACCTAAAATGAAGGAGCTATGCTCAAAAAACCGATACATTTTTTTTTTTGAAAAATTTTAATTACCCGCTTCGGAGCGTAGTAATCTACATAACCGGTATATTCGGCCATTATACGTTATATGTTCCACTTTTTCCATTCATATTGTGAATGTGTGTGAGTGTATATTTCGTTGATTTCTGACCAGTGTATTCTAAAGTTCGAAGACATATTATAAAAATTTCAATGTTTTCAAGGGTAGTTTTTAACGAGGGTAGGTTGGAAGATTATGAAATTGTATCCTAAAGCATGAAACAATCATTATTCAACTATTTCTACCCATATTCAGGTTCGTGTTATTTTATAATTTTCAACAGTTTCATCCCTGAAAAACAAAAAGCGTACAACGGCACAATATAGAAAATGAACTAGAGGGTGAAATAAGCGTAATCCCAAATTTTTGAACACATCGATGCTGGACGAAAAAATTGCGAGGTTTTACCATTTTTTCAGCTTCATTTTCTGGACTAATAGTGTTTATTGAAATTATACTATTTTCACGGTTGCACGAAAAATAGTGTGTATACTATGGCCGCTAATGTTTTTGCAACGTCGAGAGTATCTTGCCTCAGCTGAAGCGGTCCCTCTCTAGGAACGAGAAATAGTATTTTGAGGCCCTAGTATACTATCAGAAGTGAAGTATTCATTTCAATGTATTGAAGGGCAGTTGACCTCTGAAGCCGTTGCTGATTGCCAATCTGCATGTGCTTCGGTGTGAGAAGGTGAAGGCGTTCCATTATGTCAGGCATCAGTGTTACCCTTTTTCGATGTTCAGAAATTTCACTACAAATATACTTTTTTCAAGAAGATTTCGATCAAGATTAATCGGGAATAGGGTCTAGGGTAGGATTCCATGAATCCGCCACCGAGTTTCGGAAAAACATTACTGCTAACTCATGCCTTTCGTGTCAAAAAGTCAAAACGCAGCAATCTCTCTTCGTTCCGACGGCATGGCCCTTCAATTACGATTTTGATGCGATGCGACCCAATATTAATTATTTTCCGAGTGTTATACTGATTCATTTCCTCCATCACTTCAATTCAAGCATCTGAGCTCAGAGATTCAATTTGTAAATTACATATGACCAGAAAAATCCATGTCAAGTCACAATATTTCTACTTCGCTTTGATCTACTTTTTTTATGTATAAGAAAGCACTTCGTATTTTTTCCTCTGGGGTGAACATTATCTTCTATAGTGATCTAGGAACAGATACCAAGATATATCAATTACATTCGCATGTTCTCTCAATTTTCAATGATGCGTTATATGGTTGGACAAAACAGCTGCCTGGGAATTAATTTGTAAATGGAATCATTTCGAATATCGATGTTCTCACTTTCCATTTGCTATGGGTTGGGGACCGGGTCACAATATGATTTTGGCTGGATCTGAACGAAAGGCAATGGCTGGTTTCCTAGGTATCGAACTCGATAGACGTGGTCTGTTGATCGACCTCAATACAGTTTTCACACATCCTTTTTCCTGCACCCACCTAATGATATAATACCAAACGGATCGAAAGCAATAATTGAAATTCACGACTGCCCGAGAATATACATAGGACAGACGAACCAACGTGTATTAGACAGGTCCTACGAGCACGAACTAGCTGTAAGCAATTCGGACATGACCTCGACTCTCTTCAAACATCACCACGAAACCGGACACAAATTGATTTCAACAACACGAAGACCATTACCACAACAAAAACACTCCACTCCAGAATAATTAGCGGAGCAACAGAGATTGAAAAACGTCCTCGATGCCTCAACAAACGAGTCGACTCCCAAAGGCTTCCCAATTTCTGGAAACCATTACTATCCCATCGAATAAATCCTTTGATTATTCCTTTTCAAACCAGACCTACATCGAGTCCAACCACATGTTTAACATCGTCGGACTCCAGTGGCGGATCCAGGATCAGGTCAAGGGGGGTGTTAAAATTGTGAAAACTCTTTCTTCTTATTGACAAGAATTTTCATAATTTTAAAGCTTCTGTCACAGGAGATCCTTCACTCCTTTGAGATCAGTCAATTGGCTGAATGTTACTACAAGCAGCAGCCAAATAGTTGTTTCCCATATCTGTCATATTTCAAAAAATTGTCACTTTCTCTTTCTTTTGTCAATTGTCAATAAAATTTAAATTCCTAACCTCCTTTTTTCCACGTTGTGGCTGACCGCAAGTGGTGAATAATTGTCTTTTAAAATTATTTTTGAATATTCAAGATCCACGTTAACCTGTTTTTTGACGTTTATATATTTGTTTATTCATGTATCACATGTGTTCACCCCTGCTCTATTTCAATGTTTAATGGCCAACATTTATATCACAACCATCCTCGTTAACACAGTTATGCTGTTAACTTTTCTCCATTTCTCTAAACCAATTTTATAATTCTTGTAGCTTCCCTGAAGATGACAGTAGTCACTGTCGAAATATTGGAAATACAGTGTTAAAAAAGTACACTTTTTGCTTGCTGCTTCACCCAATATCGCTCCCCTTGTATATATATATATATATATATATATATATATATAATAGAAAATTATGAGCCACCGTATAGCAACAACTAGTCAAGATCCAAAAAAAAGGTGAAAGAGAGTGACATGGGACAAATTTGAAGGTGTAGCCAGGAGGTAAAGAAGGTTCGAAACTCTACTTTCTTTGAATCGAATCGAGTTGATTGAACCTAATCAACAGCATATTCTACTCATACATAGTATATTTAAATCATTACCGGCATACACAATACCCATCACAAATGTAACAAGTCTAATTTTCCAAATACTGCGCCAAAAAGGATCCAATGGCAGCACTGTCAGAAATTTCTCGAACTTTTCTTCGATAAGCCTGACCAGTGTCAATTTTCTTTAAAGTTTCATCGGGAAAAATTGCAATTTGATAGTTACGAGAAGTACTATGGGACAGGAGCGACTCAATGGTCTTGCTTCTCTGAATATCCAAACCCATATTGAACTCACCGAGGACGAACTTCTAGTAGAATATTTCAAAAAACCTCGAAAATTTACTAATGTTTAAATGTAGCCTGCTCTCAATGGAATGTAATAATAATTATTAAAGTTCTTCAATTATAAAGCAAAAAAATGTATTCTATTTTATTTTTTTGTCTTGCTCATGTGACATTTTTTTGTTCCATAACAAAATTTGGAAATCAGGAGCCGATAAAAATTGAAAAAAAATATCTCTCATTTTCCCAATGGAGGGGGGGGGGCCGGGCGCGAAACCTCCCCCCATGGATCCGCCACTATTGGACTCTCATATCGTTAAAAATACCATTGCTCTATCCACAAAGCCGTGGTCTTCAGCACTGAATTTTGGGCCAAAAGTTGAGAAATTTGAAATATCACGAGGAATTTTTGTACTAGAAAAATTCGTGACCCACGCTGGTTCAATATTCAAGTTGTACGAAACTGAATAAGTAACGAATTGATCAATTCATTAATATTCGAAAAAGTTTCTGATGACTCGAATGCTGTCTCGAAGAAAATTCCACAACTAGGAGCTCATTCGTAAGTGATATAATCTCACTCTTGAGTAGGTATAACCTACGTTCAAGCATCTCGATGAATTTATGATTCATGTCGATTTATATATTCAAAAGTCTTGATCTTAACCTGGTATAAAATCGTCTTGGAATGTTGGAGTCAATGATGTATGTATTGTATTGAATGTTGTTAATGTTTCGGTGATTTCAATTAGAAACATTTCCTGTAATATTCTTTGGCCAATTTCATTTTGGATTTGGACCGACGTTTAGCTTTTTCACCATTGTTGTTCCATGTTGGTAGAAACCCATATCTGTGAGAATTCATAAGAGAAGTAGAAACATACAATCACGTGACTAATACATATGTAGCACAATTATCATTATCATCATCGAGCATCATTATCATAACAGTAAAAACTTGAGAGATCAAAAGCACACAATTGAAATTCAACTCATAGCAGATAGGTATGTATTTTTCCATTTGGAGAAATAAAAAGCCATTGAATAGTTTTCCATAATTGTACGAAAATTGGACAAAAGGGATGAAATAGTAATAGATTATCAGAAAGAAAACGACTGATGTTGGATATCAATCTATCTCAGGCTCTTTTAGCCCGTAGTCGTATTTTTTCTTCGATCCTTATAATGAACTTATCGAAGTCTTACATTTTGTGAAATGATTTTTCAAGGGTCGAAATAATTATTCTTGTATTTCTCACATCTCATTGATGATTCCTTTTTTTTACTGAAAGAGAAGGAATATGTACTTTTCGAACATTCTGAAGAAATCACCAATATTTGTATCTAGATCCATAGCTCATAGTTACATATCACAATTACGATAATGTGAATGGAAATAGTAGTGCAGAAGTTGATACTTTTCTGCACGCGATTGCAGATGACCGAACGACGCGTTGGCGTTATTAAATACATATCATCGAATTATTCATTCATTATTATCAATATTGAACGTGAAATGTGAGATATTTATTATCATTCAACATTTATTCGATGATGCCTGTATCGGGGCCATTGAAGAATTATTGAAACATACTTTCGTTTTTATTGAAAATTGTAGCAGAATTCTAATGAATTTACTGCAACCATACAGTCTGAGAGACGGAATAGAGGCCGACCTTCACCCATCTGATAACTGGATGAAAAATACTTTTTATAGGGTTTCATAAATAGGCGAATACGCCAAAAATGGCTTGCCTATCAAAATGTGGTTTAGACTATATACAATGAGTTTCAATAAAAATTGGTGTATTGCAGTATACAAACATATGAATTGTCAAAATGTACAAAAATGTAGGTTGTCTCCTGAGGCTTCAATAAATTGAAGATATCTCCAGAAAACTACAACTATTGTCAAACTTAAATCCTTCCGTTTCGTCTACGACCAAAGAGTAATAATGACCAGAGTCAACACCAGAACCACAGTCAACAATGTCTGCATGCAGATTATATTAGTGGTCTGCTACATTCAAGTGCTCACCTATGTCGAATCTTCGTAAGAGTTTGATTCCTCTGCCAGAGGTGGAGTCATGTTTGAAGAGCATCGGTGTTATTATTGAATTGACTGGTGCCTCAGCTATACTTGATGTCCTATTATAGTCAGTTCGTTTGACGGAAATTCGGCAATACAGCTGATCATCACCCGTTAAAAGTTCTATTTTCAGATGATTCAACAGTAAGCTTTGCACGGACTGGTTACCAGTTATATCGGGAAATGCCAGTTGAAGTTTCAGAAAGTCATAAACATTTTTGCTACCTCTTGAACATATACTACAACGTAAACAAGTGAGGATTATTCCAGCAATAAATATACAAACACAAGACATTATAGACTGTACGGAATCATTCAGTTCGGACCGGTCGGGAGTATTGATTCTGCTATTTTTTTGCTCACGAAGAGTATTCAACAAGAACCCCAATAATTTAACAAGTGTCTGGTGGACTTCAAAGATTCCAGGGAATCGGTTGGTGGATACATTCTTATGAAACTGCAGTTGCATGAACGGGTCTTTGAGTTTGGTGAATGAGTAGGAAACATTCTCGTTCATAGTTGAACCCACGTTCTTGAAATTCTTCTTCATGAACAACACTTGTGACAGTTTATGTTTTAACGTTGTTTCTATGAAAAGTGCAAATAAATTTACAATTACTGTTGTAGTGCGAAATGAAGAAATTACGATAATTAACGTTTTTTAGAAAAAATGACAATAAGTACAGCTTATCCAATCCATCTTGGCACAGAACTAATAACGTATATGCCTAGCAATCTCTGTGAAGTAAACTTAGATGAAAAACTACCTTATTTGTTTTCAGTGTGTTGAAATTCATTCCTAGAAGGTGTTTTTTCTTTTGTCATGGTCTACACTATCCGTGTGCAACTGGAAAAGTATCTGATTTTGTGTCAAGATGGATTGGATGAGCTGTAAGTACTTATCAGATACAACTGGAAAACAAACTGAACTATTTGAAAGCATAAAAATCCAAAGAAAATTGGTTATTGTTACAATTTGGAAGTTGTAACGATGTCATAAATAGATCACTGTGAATCAACTCACGAGACATAAGTGCATATCTCTAAGAACGTTGGCTCAAATCTGAATTAGCTCTATCGGTGGAGTATTTGGTAAGTTAACCGCAAGGTTATGGGTTACGTTTGCGGCGTCAACAGTTTTTTTTTCTTTTTTTTATTCCTTTTAACTAATTAGTTTTTGGTCCAGTTTTTATGTATATAGTATCAATAAGGAAGAGCAATTGATAATTACACCTGTATATCTTACGGGATTTAAAAATTGTTGACTCTCAAAATCAAACCCAAATCATGCGGATATCTTTCCGGATAATCTCTCCAGATTTGAATGAATGTTATCAGAGGTATGTTCTTATATCAAGACAATTTAGATCAATCTAATTACAATATTTCTTTTATTTTCATTTCATTGAAACAAAATCAGCTTATTTGCAAACGAAAGCATGAAACTGTTGATTTATAATTATTTCAAAAGTTGGCTTCAATACGAATTACTTGTATCTATGATAGGCAACCAGAGAACCAGGCGCGAGCCCATTATTTGAGAATTCGAAGAGCTAAGTAGGCTGTGAAACAAAGATTGTCACAATAAAACGTGAGATCAGTCAGGAAACTCAATGAACACGACGTAATATTTATATATTGTTTAATGAAAAAGATTATCCTGGGAAAAATATTGTATATCACTTATGGGATTGTTGCACTCGGCTTACGCCTCGTGCTACGATATTTTGTAGGGTTTCATGATTATTTGATTACCAGTAAACTAATTGCATATGCACGGTTTCAAATTGCAATATTTAATTTTTTCAACAATCTGAAACATTTATTTGTATCAACGCGTCATGGATAGCCTTGAAAAATAATGTCAAGTCGTGTTATTTAGCAGCCAACTAGATTTTTCAATTACACGATTTCGATAAAATAAGCTTGGTACGCTACAATTATTATATGTAAGGGAGATAAACACATTTCGTTTATATTTATAGTCATGAGGCGAAATCTATAGGAGACATTGAAATTGGTCCAAACAAGTATGTTTCAAGTCTAACATAAAATGTCCCTTAAGGGAGTTGGGGCGAGTGGTTGTTTGCTCATCTCATGGCCGGGATGTCATGAAGGTTTAATCCGACGATGAGGCATATATTATTTTGTCGATAGTTCTTCTCTCTATTGTATCAGGCAATGACTCTGCCACGTATCATGATTGACGGTTAGCCATGTCTCTTCTGAGGACCTTAGTAATAACAAGGCCCAATTGATGAAGGATTACAGGCGAAGTCAATGGAGTTTGGTACAAAATTCGATATATCACATTTTTTTAAATAAATCCTACTATGGAAGGTACTAAAATTTTCTTAAACAGTTTCAGACCAATCGGAGAGAAATATTAACGACGGTCACACACGACAGACTTTAAACTCAACATAAAAAATAAAGCTATTTCTTTTAATTTTTATGATATCATCAGTGAGCAATCTTTGAGAGGTTCACTGAAACGAATTCAAATTTGAAGTCTCAACTCAATTTATCTTTTGATCAGAAATACAATTTAAATCGGCCGTAATGAGTATGCCTTGTATCTATTATAACCGGGAGCGCGAGTGGTTTGTTGCTCAGCTCATGACTAGAGAGTCCTATGGATTCAATCTTTCGATAGGTCAGATACTTTTCTAGAGAAAAATGTAATGGACCTCTATGAAAATTTGTCATTTTCGCATCGAAGGTTTCTTTCCCGACTTAATTCGGTTATAGATGAAGAATGTTGAGGAATAAGATGAATGGAGTAGCAAATTGTTCAGATTGTTGTTGGAAAACTGTTGTGCTTAATTCCAAAGACTTGTTTCCCATACACGAACAGATATATAAAAAATCCGTACGTAGTCGAATAAATAACTTGAAAACTATTATTTTGACCATTTGAACAGCCCCATTGAAAACATACATTCGAAATGCTTCGAAATTCTCTCGAAGGAATAGCAAACTGTATTATTGAAAGAAAAAGTGCTGTATTTTGTGGAGAATGTGAAGACTGACGGACGACCATTTCTCCGGATTGCGGACTTTATCAGATTGTGGTAGGTTAGAATCCCAAAAAACTAAGGAGAAAATATTCATTCACCATAGAATAATGACGTTCAAACAGTGCGTATGCTAGATTTCGTCAAACACGAAAAATACGAATTTTGAAAATTGTGGTTCTTACTCCATAGATGCTGAAAGGGCAAAATTTATCTGGAAAAATTTTCCTGTAGCCTAGCAATAATGAAAAGCATTGAAAGATTGTTGGAGATGATGAAATATTCCAAATTTTCGAGAATTGCTATTATTATTGTGTTACTATTGTACAAATCATCAGGAAAATCACTAATTTGAATATCAAAATTGGGATTCATCTCAGTTGAACCAGAGAATGTTTCACGACCCGCTCATGAAAATATACCAATACCAAACATATTGACGTAGATAAGGGGAAAAAACTGAATGATTCAGATGCTGGTGATACAGTCAAATGAAATAATTTCAAAGAACCCCCGAGTTGAATTGCGTGGAAGTGCCATTTCAGTTGATATATTCTCGAGATTTTTGTTGAATTTTCCTACAACCTATAAGTATTGAAGTGGTTAGAAATGTTGAAGCCGTTGTATCAACTTCTTGTATAATTGTTATCCATAGGTGAAACGAAAAAATCAGTGCTTAGTTTTTTCCTTCAGAATGAAAACCATCCAAGGTCTATCTCAAGTCTTGAGCTGGCACAGCTGTGAGTCTAACTTCTCACCCCGACTAGATATCGGTATGATTCAAAAGCTCAAATTTTGTACATTCTGATCACTTTCGAGCGGTTTGGGTAAAAAATGCGAGAAGAAGAATTTATTCCGAAATTAAAGGATTCGCTGAAAAAAAATACATTTTCAGTGAATGTAATTATCAATTTTTATCTTTATTATCACTCTCAGAATTTTTCCGAACGATTCAATTTTTCCTTTTTTCAGCAGGAAGAGTGTCAAAGGTTCGCAATGAATTTGTAAAATATAATTTCATTCAGGGCAAACTATGACTTTTTTCATGTGCTAAAAATTGCTTAATTTCATTTGCGATTTTTTCCTAAAATTTTGACACGCCACTGGATTCAGCATCCTCCGTTTAGGTGAATTCTAGAATTTCATATTGTTCCAAAAAAAAATCGGCACCACTGTCAACACAAATGTAGGAGATCTTTGGGGTTTTACATAGAAATTCGAGTTCGAGTTCATACAAATTGTGAATTATGACATATTGTATTGTATTTTTGTCAGAAAATTAATATTCATAACGTCGAGGAACCGGCTCCTCATGATATCCATTATTGTTTCAATCAAGAATTTTCGAATGCAATGAAAGCTTTATTTTGATTTCAATTCAAAATTTCACGGTGGCTAACATATAAGTTCGCAGGATACACATTTCATCAAGTCGATGTATCTGGGAATTCGGATGTGATGTTTTCGTTTTTTTTTTGGTTCCTGCCAAGTTTGAAACTTTTCATCACAACCCTCGAAAAAAGAATGAATCAAGATATTAAAAAATTAATTAACTAGGAATTACTTGCGATTGTGCTGGTTGTTCTTCAAAAAGATAACAACGGGTGTCGCGTATTTCTCATGATTTTATCGAGCTATTATTTTATTATTATTTTTCATCCGAACTCCTATTTTGGTGATAAAACATACACAATCTGTGAAAATATTTGTATTTCCAGTGGGTTTGCTATAGTAATCAAATAAAGAACTGGTAGAAATAGAATTTGAAAGTGCTATTTCCTTTTTGTTTATTTCAAATTAGCCATTGAAGTGAAAGGTATTGAAAAGGAGAGCAACAGGTAGATTTTCTCATGATTTGATCAAACAAAAATTTTTTTTTTCATTATTTTTCATCTCGAAAGAAGGCTCACGAAAATGTGGAATTATACGCATTCAGATTGATTGTGCTGGAGGTATCTATTGGAAAACGGAGAAATATAACTGTATTCAGTTATATTATATATTATATTATATTATATATGTATATATATATATATATCTATCTCACAAATATATTCTCCATAATCTCTTGCATACAAATCATAATTCAAATGAAGAATGGTGATCAGTATAATCATCCCGACATCTTGTCGATGTGAGAAGTTTGACAGCTCTCAAGATAGCCCCACCCCGTTTTTTCGCAAAGGATTTAGGAAAAATTGGATGATGTGATGAATGAGTAATCAAATACTTATGAAATACTATGTATGTTTCTCGGAGGGAGCTGATCAGTCCCCACCAACGAATACAAATTGAAAAAAGTTCAGTGAAAATAACTTTTGGCAAAATCGAAAAAACCGTATAAATTAAATTTTTTCTCACCTGCAGGAATTCGATTCAAAAGCACTGATACACTGAATTCCACAAAGGGTTACACTATTGAAAGCCTTCAGTCTTCATCAATTAATAAACACTTATCTAGTAACAAATAAATAATCAAGTTTTTGCATTTACACTAATTTGTTGCTCTTTTTAACAAACATGATATTCCTTCTAAGGTGGAAATATCAAATTCACGCAATATACTGAAACTGTACGTGAAATGAATGTCGACTGGCATTAGTTACTCAATAGGTTTTTGAGGTCAACTCGTCACGAGTGCAATCTGCGGATGGAGAAACGTTTGGAGAATACTCAATTGTTAAATAGCTTATAGTTCTGTAGATACAATTTCATTTTTGGGTCTGCATCGGAAAAGATCAATCTGACGGTGAATGGTTCTGAAGGTACACATTCGTTTTCACCTCCATTGCATAAGACAATTTGGAAAAAATTAAATTTTCTATAACACTATTTCTGCGAAAAAAGCGTAGCGGTATCCTGCAAAGTAGCGTGAGTTACACTATATGAAATTTTATCTCGAGTTGATTTTTTTTATATGCAGATTCACACGGAAGGAATGCCCTGTAATGTTCTTAGAACACCGTGTGAATCAAGGGACAGGAGATACGAATTGACTTTCACTTTGAATTATTGGAGTTTGTGAACCTCAGGAAAAACCTCTCACACAATATCAAATTTTGTCTCCTGTTGAATTTTTCTTATATGCAGATTCATACGGAAGTGAAACCCTGTAATATTCGAAGAACACCGTGTGACTAAAGGAGCAGGAGATACAAATTAAATTTCACTTTGAATTATTGGAGTTTGTAAGCCTCAGGAAAAACTTCTCTCGGCAAGGAGTTCCAAAGTTCCGCTGTTATATTGAAAAAAGATTATGTAAGTAAGAGTGGTTCGACATCTGCAGGCTCACAACAAAAGGGTGGAAATTCTGCACTCGTCGGTTGTAGATATTGCCAAGGTTGGAACGATTGATAACAATTCAGAAGAGCACCGACCGTGAAAATATCTGAAGAAGAGAAACAAGTCTCCGACCCTTCTACGATGCTCCAATGACGTGAGCGAGTCTGTGAGCAAAAAATCACCCAACAAGCCGGATTGCCTTTCTCTCAATGGAATCAAGAAGCTTCAGTGAGGAGGTGAACCAGAAGACAGCAGTTTGGAAAGGATACCCCGCAAACGTTTTTGAAGTATCGAGTGCAACAGCTATTGTTTCTCCAAATTTTTCGCCTGAATGCTGCCAAATATGAGAAACATAAGCCAATAAGTCACTGGTTGATCTTTGATGACGAAATCCGTATTGCCGGTCATTAATTATTCCTGATTTCTATAGATAGACAAGCTTCATAGTGATTGATTTTTCATGTCTTCGAAAATGATAGAAAGCAATGCATTTGGCCTATAATCACAAGCTAAAGTTTCCTTCCCTTTTTTAGGAACTGGCTGAACTGTTGCTGTTTTTCAGGACTTTGGAACCCCCCTCCCCGTCTTATGAGATACTGAATGCGAACGCAAAGTATTGGTGTCAATTCGGGGGCACACACTTCAAGAACAATCGCTAGGATTCCATCAGATCCACAAGACTTATTAGTCTTCAGGCCCATTGAAATATTCCTTTCATTTTATTCGTGAAAAATTATTTCAGGTATAGAACTGTGGGCAGGCGTGATATTCGAGGGATCTTTTCCCGATTTAAATTAGAATTTACAGCAAACATATTTGCAGATATATTTACTTTTTGTTGGAAGTGGTGGCTTGTGATCCCCTATTCTTTGCTTTGAGGGGTTGATGACCATAAAGTGAAATTTTTGGCGACAGCTTCAGCAAATGACCAAAACAAACAAGAACCGTTAGGATATTCAAGAAGTTTTGAACTAATTCTATGATTATGTGCTTCTTTACCAGCTTCAATGGTTGCACTACACCTATTTCTTGCGTTAACATACTCAGATCTCGTCTCAACTGAGGTTTTGGCGCCTTAGAGTAGTTTTTATTGAACCATGGTTTCTCAGACTGCGGTGTCTTTGTACTACTTGGAATGAATGTGTCCATTCTCAGAATGATGGTATCAGAGATTTTTTGGGCACATAGAGTGGGATCACCATATGAACAAGACTCTGCTCCAAGAAAAATCAAAGAAAAACCGTCCCAGTTTGCTGATTTGTAATGCCAGACACGACGTGCGGTTAACTCACCATTTATTGAGAACCAAATGCAAACAAGTTATTGAAATCAAAGTGTAATGAGAATTACCCAAGAGGGGTGAATGTTTTCTTCTGATAAATATCATCATGAGTAACAAGAAACAGGTCCAGTGTATTGTCAAATTGGTTATTCGTATCAGGAATACGAGTTGGCGATCTATCAGTTGTTCCAAATCATTAGTAATATCAAATGCCTCCGCATGTTGTCCCTTTCATCAGTTTTATTCAAGAATTCAAGTAATGACGAATTATAAGATTTTTTCAATTTCGATAGAAAATATCATTTTTCTAGGAGTAAATATGCTACTCAACGAAACTTTTCAAGTATCAAATTCGTTCATCATATCGCTTGTCAGATCGACCGTTCTTCCACAATTTTGTGGAGTTCGACTGGAAGTGGATGTTTTTCGAGGGGGAAAATACGAAACAGTGATCAAAGAGAATCCGAGTTTATCAAATGATACGGAAAATACGAAAGTAAATGATCTACATTATAATTCTCTATCTGGAAAGTCCATATGAATCTATAATAAACGCTTCAAGAAACTGAAATGCCCGAAGGGTAGGTATATACTTATCTAGTCAAAAAGGGAATGAACGAAAATTTTTAACGCTAGTGTGTCACAATTCTGTGTTTACAAAGGGAATCATCTGAGATTGGGACATTACTAATAAAAACTTTTTTCAAAATATTGAGAATATTCGAAAGAATTTTGAAGAATAAAAATCAAGGGACAAGGTTGAGACTATGGAGTGAGGGTCTTTCCTGTGAAATTGAAATTTTGATATTTTCACGATGCAGTGATTATTTCGAGTGCTCGTTGAAAAGCAGAAATGAAAATCTCTTTTCCATCGGAATATTATAGAGAAAGGCACATATTATATACTATGCCAAATACTATCAGATGAAGACACAAGTACACAACCATTCAAATCTGGACCAGGATATATTGGAGGTTCAGGTGAGGTTGAGATTGTGAGAGTTGATCATTCTTTACTTCAGACAGCATGAAAAATGATTCCACGTATGATTTCATTAAAGATGACTCACCTTTAAGGAAATTCAATCTTCATTGTACGAGAAGCCACGTTAGTTTAGACCAAAATGGAGGTAATTTCATTCCGTATCCTGTATTCCATGTGAGATAGTATGCCCGGGGGTGTTGTTTGTTTTTTTTATGAATTCTAGGCTTCGACCTGAATAAGACGGTCAATAGGTAAGTTAATAGGTAAGTATACAAGGCTCTACAATAAGCATACCTGAACAGAAAAGGAGAACCTGCACATTTCTCTCCTTAGTGGTGAGAATCCTATCAACGAAAGAATATTATTCAGATGATGGAACAACCAGAGGACAGGATATACATCACTTTTATTCAACAATACTCTCTTGGTAGAAAATAAGTGAAGTTTCTGGACAATGAGCAAGTTTTGGCTATTCTGAGTGCTGTTGGTACAGCACCTCAACTTCGTAGAGATATTGGAGATTTGTGATCAGCTGGACATACAAATTTCTCTGTGGGAGTTGTAGTAGATTCTTTTTTCACAAAACTGACACCATAATCAGCCACTCTCCGGTGCCCAGAAGAGCACCTAGGGGCTTTTTCCGAACACATGTCTTGTAGCGTCAGCTGTCAACAACCCAAACAATTTTGGGGATGCTTTTGGGATGCTTTGTGAGGAAATGGGACATCACTTGTTTTTTCGGGCTGGTCATGCTGAAAGACAGGTTACCTCAGAATGTATTGCATGAGTTTCAGATCCTTGGTTTGCGTGAGTTAGAAGCTAGATTGGATTTTTCGGCAAAGACACCGAATTCTATGGGAAGAAGACGGTATCTATGGAAACAACATTTCTCCTATAAATACCAGACCGATTTCCAGGGCAAGGCAGTTCGTCTTGGACCTTCAACCAAGCAACAACTCTTCCATTGGACCTGAATTCGTCCCCGGTACCAGACTTAGTGAGGATGGAGTCCCCAACAAGATCGGATGAAACACCATTAGAATTGGAACAAGAAAGCACAGGTCCGTAAGAAATGGGAACCAAGTATCCAGAAGTCTTACACATTTCAAAACTAGTCTTTCAAACTTAGAGATTGTCGATGAGGAAATATCCAATTGCTGAGTAATAGAGAACTATGTAACGTGTGTAAGATTTGAAAATGTTTGCAAAAATTAGTATGCGGGTTATATCAATGAACTGCCGCTAAATGGTAAAATGGTTGAACTGAGTACGTTTATATTCACTGCAATGTTACTCATACACTGAATATGGTACCTCCCTCTCTATAGGAAATCAAAAAGAGTATGAAATGAATTACCAACATTTTGCTGTGCACGAATGAGTCAAAAAAATGGGGAAGACGGTATCGGGTTGATTGCCAGATGGTGTGTACCCAAAAAGATGAATCTCACTGAGACAGAACCTTGCCAACTCCATGATTCCGGGGGTATAGGTATACTAGATGCCCATTCACACAATTGGCGACAAAACATCTTTTACCGAACCCTGATAATTGTTCAAACTTTTACATTTTGGAGATCTTCATTATCAATTATTTTTACAATGGATATTTTCCTAAGATAAGTATTTGCTCTTTCAAATCAGATGGACTTTCTTATTCAAAAGTGAGATTACAGTAAATGTAATATCAGAAGTTTCTAGCTCACATGCATTGTTTCAAGGAAGTCAATAAATCTGTTGATCAATTTTTTGCATTCCATTTCTCTACGGCTGACAGAACTTTGTATCCTGAAACGAACTCAAAAAAAAACAACGTGGGAAAACAAGGTCATCAATTAATGGAAATGAAACTTTTAGCTTCTTAAGAACGATGGGTACGATGGGGTTTCTTTCTGATACCAGGCTGGGTGCCGGTTTACTGCGGGAAGCCGACATCGTGATCAAGAAGCAGATAAACATAAAGATTCAAAGTGGCGGTATTTTAACCGTACATATAAGACAGGGGTACGTTCGGTTACACATGTTTCATGTCATTTGTCATTATTGTCATTCATCAAATATCGCGTTCGCATGTCCGGCCTGGTTCACGTGCCGGTTAGAAATTCAAATTTGAAAATAATTTTGATCAGTAGAAAATAGTGTTCGTACGAATAATGTATTAGTGGTGTTTTTATCAGATATCTTTTGATATCGAATGAATTTTAACCTCCAGTTATCCATGTATTACAATTTGAACTTTAAATCCGCATAACCACAATTTACACTGTAAGTTCAAAAAAAAATGGTTTCGCTCTGATTAGTTGTATCACTTGTATTCTTTTCATTGTAGCATCCCTGGTGATGATAATAAAGATTATCGAAAGCATGGAATCTGGGTAATAAGAGTCTTATTGACCTGCTGCATACCCCAAATATTCAGCCCTCATTTCCTAACTGGTCAACAAACAAGACCACCTATCTCTCTAATTATTTTGGCGAATAAAAAATATTTATAGATATTGTCAACGAGAAAACTGTCACTGACGAATTATTCCAAAACCAATTAAGTTGAAACCAAAGGATTTTTCAAACCCAAAAAAACGGAGTCCATCACATAAGTGGTCCTTCGATCTATTACAAGAACCGTCCTGTGGAATATAAAAGTGATAAGAACATTTCTGACGAACGCAAAACCACGAATTCCCATCGGGCAAGACAATATTACTTTGATAATTATTACCAGAGGAGTTCATAAAGGAGGCAAAAACTATCCTGTGTTGTCCTGATCCAAATTAAGTTGGGTTATTCATGACAATCTGGTGAAAAACTGTTTTGGCTGAGTAGATGAAGATTTTTTTTTTCGTGAACCACCATCATGAAGACCTGGAATATTCCGAAAATATTGTCAGAAATTCATCTTGAATTGATTTTGGGAGTAAAATACCCAAATCCAAAAATCCTGAAGATATTAGAGCCACAACGATTTTGGAGATTACCACAAGAGGAAAACGACCATCTCCAACTCCCAAACAGTAAGTTAATAGCCCAGACGAGGAACATGAAACTTGATATGAGAGAAAGATATCAGAAAATTTTGGAAAAAGGGTGTACCAGATAGCTGAACGGAAACGAAATACAACACACAGAAAAACCGAATAAATCTGGTATCGCCCTCACTTTTCAGTTACAAATCGAAACAAACCAGGCAAAATACGTTTCGTTTTCGATGCAGCAGCGAAATCCAGAGCGGTATCAGCCTGAACGACGTTCTTCTCAAAGGTCCAGATTAGTATAACTCTTCCCTTTCTCACACCAATCACTCGATATACATACTATCACCGTTTAGTATACGCCTGAATAGAGTTTGGTCTGACTTTAACTTATTGTTCGAATTGATAGATTGCCTGAGGGTTCGTATAACAATGACATGTGTATTTTGAGAATGTTCTCAATATTCAATGGAACTCCTTATCAGTCATGAACGTGATGAAATATATTTTGCGACAATACTCAAGAAATAATTCATGGAAACGAAGTATCTACCACAGCTTCATCACATCACCACTAACCCAGGTGGTATTACAAGCATTTACCCGTCAGCACACAACTACACCACTGCCCAACAAAAAGTAAATATATTTGCAAATATATTCGCTGGAAATTCTATTCTGGACTCATCGGAAAAAGATACCAGAAATATCACGCCTTTCGACAGTCATGCCTGAAATAATTTTTCAGCAAAAAATATAAGAAATAATTCGATTCATCCGGAAAAAATCTCCCGAATATCACGCCTGTCGAGAGTCATAATATGCCTGAAAAAATTTTCAATAACAAAATATAAGAAAAATTTCAATGGACCTGAAAACGAATAAAGCTTGTGGATCAGATGAAATCCCAGGATTTATTTCATATAATTTGGAGGTTTTTCCCAAGTCCAGGAGAACAGCAAGAGTTTCAGCCAGTTCTTTTAAAAGGAAAGAAAACTTCACCTTGTAATTATAGACGAATTGCATTGCTTTCTATCATTTCCAAAGTCATGGAAAAAGCAATCAATATAAAACTCATTGAATATCTAGGGAAACCAGGAAAAACTATTTATTGATCGACATACGGATCTCTTCATCAAAGATCAACCAGTGACTTATGGCTTTATGTTTCTCATATTTGACAGCATTCAATCGAGAAATTCGGAAACACGATAGCTGTTGCACTCAATATTTCAAAAGCCTTTGATCAAGTTTAGAATGGGGGTCTCCTTTATAAACTACCGTCTTATAGTGTGCCTCCTCAGTTTTGTGCTTTGTTGGAGAGTTTCTTGTCTGATATGTCTAGGTATGTGGTTGTTGATGGGGTATTATCTGATATTCTCCCAATAAATGGAGGTATTCCAAGGGTTCAGTTCTGGCACCCACTCTGTTTCTGCTTCATATCAATGATTTGCTCGAGAAAACATATTGTTCAGTATATAGTTGAGCGAACGACAGTACTCTTAATACCAGTTTCTCTTCCAGAGTCCCCATACCAGCTCGAGAAACAAAAATTCGAATAAACATTCACGTCAATAAAATCAACGGTGACTTGGTAAAAATAATAGAATGGGGTAACATGAACTTGGTGGGGTTTATTGCTGGGAAAACCCAGGCATGTCTCTTCTCAAAAAAGCCGATCTATCATTATCTAGTATTCAGATGTCATGAGTAACTATTCCTACGAAGTCAAGTATCTCGATGCTAGGAATTACGATCAGTATTAATATGTCATGGAAAAACCATGTGAGATCCATCGCTATAGGTGCTTTCCAGAAACTTGAATCTCTATTTCGTACGAAGAAATACTTCACTTCCCGTCAGCTTCTAATGATCTACAAGGCTCAGGTACAACCTGTCTTGAAATGTGGTTCTTATGTATGGAACTCAGCACCAAAACATTCTTTGAAGCTTCTTGATTCTGGTCAGAGTGAGGCAATCCATTTTGTTGGTGATTTTCCGCTCACAGACTCGCTCACTTCATTGGAGCATCGTAAAAGAGTCAGAGACTTGTCTCTCTTCTATAGATATTTTGACGGTCGGTGATCTTCTGAATTTTTATCAATCTTTCCACCCTTCGCAATATCTACACGGATGACCCGACGAATACAGAATTCCCACCCCTCTGTTTTGAGCTTGGATGAACCACACATGCTCAGGGATCTTTTTTCAATATGATAGCTGAACTTTGGAACTCCTTACCGAGAGAGTTTTCTCCTGAGTCTTTCAAAAATTCTAAGTGAATGTTAATTCGTATCTCCTGTCCCTTGATTCACACGGTGTTCTTTGAACATTACAGGGCTTCCCTTTCGTGTTAATATGCATATCTAACAGAAAACAAAATTTTCAAATAACTCTCACTGTGGTTTAGGATCACGACAACCATAAAGTGTTACAAAGACCGGTAGATGCAAAATTGAAATATTCGATCGAACGAATTCAATGTTTATGAACTAGAAATCGATCAGGTCATTCCTTCAGTAGCAGAATAGCCGTTTTCACACACAAACACTCACATGTGTCAGTACAAGATTCTCCAAAGAAGAAATTCCTGCATATGGGAAATGGTCCGTCATGTGGGCCTATTTGGCTCATATTGTTAGCTTCTGTCTCCCCCGAAGTATGACTTTCTTGAAGAAAAAATATTTACAATAATGACCAACTATTCTTTCAAGATTATGTTGTGAACTACCTTGTACTGATGAAAAGCTAATTTAATGAGACCGAAACCGTCTGAAAATCTACTCATCCCAATAATCAAAAATTCATTCTCGCAGTTGTGTCGCCAAAAGAATTACAATAAATGTTTGTTGTGGAGAATTCTGCACTGACTTCTGTATAATATAATACAACGCCCTTCGCTGTAATGCCCAGTAAAGCTGTTGTTTGCATTAGTAAATATTTTTCATTCGGAATGTGACACTACTTACCAAAAGTTCCAACCTCATTACCAATCGGAGAAGAAGCAGATACTTGCTTCCGAAACGTCGCCGAGGGAAACTATGTTCATTTTTCCGAATAGTTTTCCAATTCGTTCTCAAAATTCGTCAAAAATACGATACGATACTGAGTTGTTATTCAGTCATTTTTGCTTCCTCATAATATTTCAGTTTCGAATATAAACCATTTCGCCCTAAACATTAACATTATGAGAATTCGGAGCGTATTTTTTTTAATTTCAAGGGCGAAGAAAATCCAAGAAATTATGTTAGTACATGTCTACCTACCAATAACACAATTGGGGATTATAACGCATGATTTCTACTTTGACGAATCATTTTCATCTCTAGTTGTTCCACATAATTTTCACAAGATCCATCCCAAACACACTTCCTCGAAATCCCTGATGTAGTTGGAGTACGTTTATATTGGAGCTGTGAAAAACGATTAGAGCGGTGATAGTTACTATGCAGAGAAAATAAATTCATTATTTTGTATGCAGGTTTATTCATAGGAGTGACACGTTGAGACACGCTTTGTAGCCAAGTAACGATAAGAGCTGTGATGATTGATCTGTGTATTATCTTCGTTGTTATCAGAGGTAGTCGACATAGGTATCGACAGTTTGACAATCTTCATTGTCACGCTCGCCTCGTGACACGAAAAAAACAACAACATAATAGATTTGTTCTTGATTAAGTATGGGATGAAGTGGCTATCAAAGTGAACAAAAAAAGGCGTAGATAGAATTTGAGTTTTTTTCTATAATCAGAAGGTTTCAGATGCTAGTTATGTAAAAAATTCCAAAAACGATTACTCGAATTGAATTGCGACAAAGATACGAAGTGCCTTGCACAACCTTGAATTGCAAAATATAGGAAAAACTAATCCTAGTCTTCAGAATTACTATCAGTTTTCTTCGCGTGTTAAGTGAAAATGATATCGGGGTATTTACTCTAAAATATTTAAATTACACACCAAAGGATCCAATCTCATCATCAACTTTCAGTTGAAGTCATCCAACCATGCGCTGCTCTTCTGGTTCATTACAGCTCCAACATAAATGTTCCTCCACGAAGATTGAAAAGAGGAGTACAACACATCAAGTATTCGTTTATTCACCCGAATTGTACAAATTATCACACGTTTCTATGAATCGAATGTATATTTTCCAAACATTCCATAAATCCAAGCCAATGATTCTGATTTGACTGGACCCTAGTAGAATCCTAATCAACATTAACTTGCTTGAAATTTCCGTAGTAACCCAAAACTTCATCGTTAATCAGAGGAGTGGGTCTTAGTGCTTCGTTAACCCGTAGTTTCTCCAATGTATCGAATCTTTCTTTGTAATCACTGAATATTTTTTTCCATATTTCTGAAAAAAGGTATTCACTAAGATCAAGAATTGAAAGGAGTCATTCGTATATTAAACAGCATTTTCCATTTTCTGAGTGAAAAAAAATTGTTAATAAAAGTAACATAAAAATAATGAACACTCTTTATTGATTTTGTAACGGAATCAAAATAAATCCCACTCATGCCATATCAAGATAACGCCAGACGTTCTCGATGAGAATATTGCCGTCGTCGAGGCGCGGATAGACAATTTTTAGTGAAGACTGTTCAATTTTTCAGTCAGTGTAGAAGTTTTTCGTGAGCAATTTGAGAATCAGTGCGGTAGTTGCATTTCTGAAGAGAAGTTAATGAAAATAATATATTGTTGTTCAGAAGATCAGGTCCAGAAAAAAGTGATTGAGCTCTACAGCAAAGTACTGACCAAGCCAGAAAGAAGTTATTGCGTAACGAGAAAGGAACTACTGAAAATAATCAAGTTTGTGCACCACTTCCACAAATATCTATATGGGAGAGAGTTTCTCATCAGAACAGATCATGCAGTTTGGAAGTGGTCACTCGGAATTGAGACTCTGAAGGACAAATAGCCAGGTGGATTCGAAAGCTGAACCAGTATCACTTCAACATCGACTAGAACAATTGCATAACAACGCAGATGCCTCATTCAGAAGACCTTGGATATTTGTGAGCATTGTGAGCAAATTGAATGTCGCGAAGGAATCAAACAAGTGAGATTGATGGTAGACCATAAATGGACCACAGCAAAAATGAGACAAGGCCAGGTGAATGATCCAAATGTTGTAGAATATATAAAATTGAAAGAAAATGGATATCGGGTCCATCTGGAAGGACATCTCCGATCGATCGCCAACGTACAAGGCATTGTGGGTTCAATGGGATTCCTTAATTGTTGAGAATGGCCTACTGGAGAGAGCATAGCAATCAACCGACGGCAAGATAGTGATTTCCCAACTGATTGTGAATTTGTCGAGAATAAGTGATGTCTTGCAAAAGATTGATGGTGATAACTCAGGTATACTTCTAAGAGTTAAGAAGACCTTGGACGAAATTCGGCAAATTTTCCTCGTAGTCCAATGTCGTGAAAGTGTAGAGAGCTGGCGCCAATGATATCCGAAATGCGGAATTCGATGAATGAATGAATAAAATAATACAATGCAAGTGCTCCCTTTGAGCGAATCGCTATCGATGTGGCTGGACCAATTCCAATGACGAATGATGGCAACGAAAAAATCCTCATTGTCATGGATCATTCCATTAACTGAGTTGGAGCTCATGTCCACTCAAGAAGTCACAAGAGCTCCGGTGGACTACATGTGTGAAAGTTCGGAGTGCCAATGGAGCTACATTCCGATCGAACACGAAATTTTGAGTGGAACTTATTCAGGAGAGTTTGTGAATTGATGTGATTTATCAAGAACATAATAGCTGCCCTCCTCCCACAGGTGATGACATGGTTGAAAGGCTCAAAAGGACTAAGGGGGAACATCTATCTAAGATAGTGAAAGAGTATAAAAAAGACGGATCGACATATTTCGGTATTCCTAGTAGCAGTGCACGATTGCACGAAGCTCACTTCAGACAGCATCTTCTTCAAGAGAGATCTGGGTTTGCCCTGTGACTTGATGTTCGTATCACCAAGTGTTGAAGAAGGAGAGGTGCAGTATTATGCAGACGAACGCAATTGCGAGATGAAAACTGAAGTTAACTTAATACGACATCGAAGCAAACACGGCCGGATTCAAAGAAGTTTGAGTGTGGCTGTACAACCGTCGTCGATACTATAGTGAAGAGGTGATTTCATGTGCAGGATCCAACGTAGCCCTAGGGCAATAATAAAAGTCGTTCACGAAAAAAGACTAGAACCTTACAGCAGCGATAATGAGACATTAAAATTAAAGGGGATTAATTTCACGAAATCGAAAAATACCCAAGACAAGTTTCCACCTGATTCGATAGATCGAGATAATCCCAGACGTTCCTGATACGAAAATTCCCGTCGTCGAATCGCGGATAGACTAGTCTGGAAGGATCTTTTCTATTCTGATAGAGTACGACATTTTTCTCCAGAAATCACTTACCCCAACACCAAGCTGTTAATTTTGTACACGACGCGCGTTTCCCTAACAAGCTGAGCAACTCTAGGAGAATAAAATTGATACTGTATCAAGTTTCATCTTTTACACTGAATGTTTCAATCTCATCGTCTTTAAGAGTATGAAAAGAGTGGCAATTCATAGAAACGGCAGTTTATAGTGGAGAGTGTTGGATGTGTAACTCAGTTCACAAGTCTCAGTGTTTTGTAAGCGAAGTATAAGTCAGTGCAGTAGTTGTATTTGTGGAGTGAAGTTGTTGAAAAATGTGAAGTATTCGACGAATCATTCAGATTAACGAACCCAAATATATCGTAAAAATTTGTATGTGAAACTCATTCAGAAACATTCGAATCATTTTCATTTATTCTGAATCTGTATGCCATGCACGGGATATATCTCAATGGGCTGGTTTGGGTGACAACTATTTATTTTTGAAAAAGCAACCCCTTACAAGGGATATAATCCCATTTTGTTGTAGCTCAAACAAAATATGAATGGTTGTGTAGGGGAGAAACAACCCGACAAAATCACTTTCAACTACTTTCATAGTCCAAAAGGAGCTTTCACAAATGGAGTTAGTTGGATCTGATTTGAATTGTCTAATTAAATATTGTAAAATGATATTGTTGGTGATCATCAAGGAAGACGGTTCATAGACAGTGATAAACCACATTACTCAGGAAGAATACTGAATTATCTATCGAGTGGTATTGGTTCGGACTTTCATTTTCTGCATTATTAACTCTATTGGAACTTCTACAGAGAGTTATGACAACAAAGGAATCTGATTTGAAACAAAAAATAAATTCATATTTCTTCGGTCACAGGTTTCAATGAAGACAATGGAAGTCTGAATCAATACCAATCAACAAGGAACAGTGTCAACTACACTCGAACAAACGTTATGAAACCAACTAGCTTCTTGAATTTGTGACAGAAATAATAAGAAAAATTTGACTGAACTCTTTTGAAGTGTGCTTTCATGTTGTCTCGGACGATATTGTGCAAGGTTCTAAGGGCGGTATGTAATGAATTGAGAGCGGCTTTCAGATTTGTTACCCTTGGTCTACATGATTCAAGTTTGATGGTTCATCTTAAACTGCGTTAGACAAGAATGCGATGCGGCAATGGAAAATTTGTTCCGACTTATCGCGTTGCCTTACGAATCTTTTCAAAGTTTGTCTTATACTCCAGTCATTATATACATTTGGAAATGCAAATGAACCGAGAAAGCCAAATTTCAGATATTATGTTGGGCGGGGCTAGAAAAGCTTAAGTTCAAATTGTCGACCAAAATAACCTTGTGGGTTTTCCGCCATCTTGAAAAAGGGTTAAATTTATGGTGTTTTCATCATTACCCGGTTCCCCGGTGAGATACGAAAATTTGTATTGAATACTTTTTTGTTGCTTTTTGCACGATCTACAATTAAGGTTCTATACATTTTTCACGTATCGAGCATCGTTATCGAGATATCGATGATAAAAACCATAACTGGGGAGAAAAAATTGTTTTTCGCTATTTTCTTTTTTCTCGTGAAAGATATCGAGAAATGTTCGAGATGAAACTTGTATAGCATGTCTAGACCTACAAATTAGTTTTTTTATTTTTTAATTCCGACAAAAGTTACGACTTCTAGCGCGCCACAAAGTCTGCCTCAGCGCGCCCGACGCTGCAATGTGCGTCTCGCCTAGAGCGACCGGAGAGTTAGAGAACTGGATACCAAATTTTGTTCAAATTTAGTCCCTCTTCCTTTCTGTTGAAGTTATCCTTGTGCTCATGTATCTCAATCGCAAAAAAATTTGGTATCCAGTTCTAAGAACAGCTAAGACGAAACCAGATAGAACCAGGGAATCGGACGACCAACAGAACGCTGGCGAAACGAAAAATAAAAACGAGTCAATTCCAGATTTGCAATCAGTCGTAGTAAACTCACATAGAGGAGTTCAACTAAGACCACGCCGCTGAAGATGGCTGCCGCAGATGTAGCCGAAAGCTCCGGAAGTCAAAATTCCACCACACGGCCCTCAAGCCCGAAAAAACAGAGATGTATTAACACCGGCCGTGAAAGCCTACATTCTTTCATAAGACGAATAATCTTTCACTACTCCCACCAACGGAAAACGCAGTCCGCCAACACGTTTTCCGGACATATCTCCAAGTACAAAAGTGGCTCAGAATTTTCAAAGATCCTCAGGAATGGGGTTGGCGACAGAGTAATTACGGGCTTGAACCAATTTGCACCACAGCCGCACCCGCTCCACCCGAACTTTTAAAACTCATTTCGTGCAAATGTAAAGGAAAATGTTGAGCTACCTGTGGGTGCAGGAAAGCAGGAATTAGTTGCTCCGTTATTTGGCTTCATTGTAGTAGACAGACGTGCGACAATGTCGCCAGAGTCTATATTTTATTCAACGACGATCACGATGATAACGATTTTTTGACCGTCACAGCATCATTTCCTGCGATTGACGAAGTTTCACGACTCGAAGAGTCTACCGAGGAGAAGTTTGAACAGCCAGGACCATCAAAACGCCGAAAAACGTGTGAAACAAATGACTGCCTGTAATTATTATTTTTGCTGCATAACAATTATTCGATTATTAAATTTCATGTATTTGATATATAATTTGGCTGGTTTATTAATTTATTTTGTATTGCAATAATTCCCTGACGTGTGAATAGAACCGTGCGAGCGGCTAAATAAAAACCGGACACAGTCTTATTGACTTTGTGGCGCGCTAGAGGTCGTAACTTTTGTTGGAAATAAAAAATAA
This sequence comes from Zygogramma bicolorata, assembly GCA_032362365.1. NCBI lineage: Eukaryota > Metazoa > Arthropoda > Insecta > Coleoptera > Chrysomelidae > Zygogramma > Zygogramma bicolorata. Next base: position 105,641 of record JAVJAQ010000704.1, read on the forward strand.
AAAAACGAATTTGTAGGTCTTGACATGCTCTACAAGTTTCATTTCGAACATTTCTCGATATCTTTCACGAGAAAAAAGGAAATAGCGAAAAACAATTTGTTCTCCCCAAATTTAAAGGTAGTTTTCATCGATATCTCGATAACGATGATCGATACGTGAAAAATGTGTGATACCTTAATTGTAGATCGTGCAAAAAGCAACAAAAAGTATTCAATAAAAATTTTCGTATCTCAACGGGGAACCGAGTAATGATGAAAAAACTGAATTTAACCCTTTTTTCAAGATGGCGGAAAACCCACAAGGTTATTTTGGTCGACAATTTGAACTTAAGCATTTCTAGCCCCTCCCCCAACATAATATCTACAATTTGGCTTTCTCGGTTCATTTGCATTTCTAACCCGATTTTTCCGACGTAATGACTGGAGTATTATCAGTTCTTCAGAATCAATATTTGCATTTACCATTATATTCCTTCAGTGACGGTCCGTCGCCTCCATAGTCCCTTGGTAATATATCTCGTGATACATAATCCAAAATTGCCTCTGATGACTTATGGAAATGAAACTGAAAAAGAAATAGATATATTGAAGGGAATGAAGTGGTCTGCTGTATCGCTACATTTCAAATCATGCTCAAATCACGGAATATAATTCGAATACTATTATACTATTGTTTCGCAACAAAGATAAACATCTCCAAGTGATCTCATCAGTAACAGAGTGAAGCATCAAGTCGTCAGCTACTGCACAACTCCGAATGGCTACATGGGATTGGTGTGAGATTATATCATTTTCAACTTCTTATCCTTCAGCAAAATATAACATCAAACCCTACAATTGAAATCAACTTACCCTTTGTGCAATTTTCGGATTGAGAAGTTTCCTCGCTAATGATATAACTGGGTCGGCGAAGGCTGGGTAATTCAGTAAATGTACTTGTTTGACATTATTGTTGAATGCTTTCTGAAAAACAACTTCCAGATCAAATGTGAAAGGATCAGATCCAATTGCGACTATCATATTTATGAATAAGAGTCCTGCCTCGAATGAATCGATGAATTGAACCCTTATGTTGGGAGATCATCATGAAAAATGTGAAATGAAACTTTCTATATTTTTATACCTCTCGTATTTGTATCTGATGCTACTGCAGTTTCGACCTTCATATACATCACCAAAAAAATTCGATGAAACATAGAGCAAATCATTTATCAAAATATAGTTATATATTATATATTCTACAGAAATAACCATAATATAAAATTCTGCACTACTGTATAGCCCAAATAAAAATATGTAAGGCTTTTCTAGGCTATTCCGATGTGATTTCACATTTGAAAATTTGCATCATCTGTCTGTCAGTTCATTTTTTGTTGTTCGTAGAGTGCCTAGTATTGGCACATTGACAAAACCTGAACATGTGCGTGCGGTCTGTTTATAGAGCAATGTTGTCGAAGCAGACAGTGTGATAGCATATAATAATAATAATTAACGTGTTCATTTCTACAACCAGAAGGGAAGGAAAAAAAGGAACATCTTCATTTTGAAACAATTGAATACAGCAGAGGGTGAACTTCAGTTTTCACAGTTACGAGGTAACTGTTCTTCCAATTGAATATCTGAATATTCCCCATCATTATTCGATTATATCATCAGTTATTTATTTTGATGCGAAAATGTACCTGGTGAATTCATTTCCAAGAATATGAACTGAAATCATTGTTTGAAATTCAATGAATATTTCGAAACTAAAACTCAACATAGTGTAATTATTTTGAAAATGCATCGAATTTAAAATCAATAAAATATAGTGAAACTATTGAATGAGCGCCCAGAAGACCAATAGTTTGACAATTTATCTCGTAGGAAAATATTGAAAAATTACAGAATGCTGTTGAATATCGTTGTAACAACAAAAATTAAACTAGCGCTTTGATTTGAAAAGAGTTATAACAAACTGATTTGTTCGTCCCTAATTTGAATATGTTTTGTCTCAGAATATTCAGAAAATATTGTAGTAGTTATCAATATCCTCAAAAAATCAATGACAGTTTTGAAGAAGACCGTGACTTCCAATTCTGGACTTCTCCAATAATATTTTGTTGCATCTTTCGAAATGAAGTATTCAATGAAGTTTTCGATGATACAATAATTTATGTGTGTTATTCAAACTTCCATTCTGCTACTGATAGGAGAAATATTAATTTCTTGCACCCCTGATGGTCCACAGTGTAAAGACACTCATTGTTGGTTCTGCATCGTTCATAACTACTTTCGTTTTGTGTACACTCGAAACTAACAATGAATTTGGTTTTGATCTTTGGCTATATATCGAGTATACCTCCAATATTGTAGAGAAATTCTTCAAATGAGTAGGTGTAAATTGTGTCATGTATTTCATAGGTACATATTTGAAATCGAAGACCATGATATCTCCAACATTATAATCCTCTTGCATTCTCACTTCAGCAACATTATATATGTGGGCATACATATTGGTGATCTCAAAACTTGTTTGGTCTTCAAATAATTGATATATGATCACTCGGTAACCTTCGTCTGTTGCTTTCGGCAATGGAATGAAGCAACTGAAAGCAAAATGATCATTGAGAATGAATGTGGGGGTATTGAAAGTAGTTTGTATGGTGAAAAATCGGTATATCGAAGACGGAGTTATAGAAATGGAAATATTGATTCAAATGAAGAAACTCATCAAGAAAATGGGGCAGAAAGGTATTTGAAGTGAGAGGCACCAAAATCTAGGAAATAAAAATACTAATAACAAACATCTTTCTGGTTTTCGGTTGTTTCTGATAGTGGAAATAAAACTCAAGGTAGGGCTTCGCAAAGTTCTTGTATAGGTTTCTCTGATATGAGCCGAAAAGGTTATTATATAATAGGATATACTCGTATTTCCAAACCTCAACTTCAAATACACCGTATTCCCAACTACACAGTAATGACCATAACTGTTGGCTCCTCTGTTCTTTCATTTCAAATTTTTCGTAACTTTGACGCACCACTTGAGATGTGCTCGATTATTCACTTCATTGACTATTATTTTCTCTGGATTTTCAATATACAATACCAGAGTGTCGGTTGATCTCTATGCATCTAGAATTCGCATGTTCTGTATAGAAATTTTCATCTTCCTTCGTATATTCGGTCACCTAACTTCTCACTGAATGATTGCTAATATCAGATTTTCAGAAATAATAATTGTACTTTTCACTGTTATCTAACAGTAGACAACTGATTCTCCATATTATATCCACATGTTCGATGAAACAAAATGCCCTCATTCCAATGGACGAGTTCAAAACACACTCGACAGGAAAATGTTGGAAACAATGATGGAGGTTTCTCCACAATTACACAGAAAATGTATATCCATATCATAAACAAATTAACAAAATTTTCACTTGCAACTCTCAACCCTCAATAAACACTTATTTTTTGAGTTCATCACAACATTTGTATCAACGTACATATTCAAATCCGGAAATGAAGTAATTGATAGTTGGCTAAATGAGTGGTGTAGTGCAAAGAAGCTAGTTTTGAACTGCTCGTCGGAGAAAATCTCTTTGAATTGTCAGAAACCAATGAATAATTTTTTCATTCCATAATCAATTCCTTGTACAATTGATAATTCATAAAACAGAAACATTATTTATTCCACTTGAATTCATTTACCAGAAATGTGTCATGGGACATATAAACAGTAATCAAAAGAACGAAAGGAATCATATCAATATCTGAGCAACACATTCAATTCAATCAATATCCATTTTCCTGACCATCGACGAACGGAACGACTCAAAAAGACTACCAAATTCCTGAAAACCATTACTGGCCTATCGAAAAAGTCCTTTCATTATACCTTCCCAAACCACCCCCATCAATTGATCAGACCATAGTTCCTACTAATTATCCGCTCCTCAAGTTATGCAGATCGTTTATCTTCCTCTTAGGCGGAAGCGTATTGGTCTACAGAGCAGATTACCAGAGGTGACACCAGAAGCCAAATGCCAATAACTTTTGGAATATCTGTGAGAATGTTGATGGGTTTAGAGGAGACTCAATTGAAGGATCTGTTCGATGAAATAGTAATGATTTCCAGAAACTGGGGAGTTTTTGGGAGCCTGGGTACCATTACTATCCCATCGAACGAATCCTTTGATACGATCGGCATTATTTGATGCCATTCTGCTAGTGAACTGAAGTTCTGGATTCATCAGAGGACGCTTGTGTATCTAAATTTATATCACTTGAACGCAGACTTGCCAGCAATTTCTCATTGCACACATTATATGCAATTTTGATGGAACAATATATTGAAGATTATATTTTGAAAAGAATTGGACAACTGGATGAAGGTATAGATAATTGTGCCTATTCCTTAACTCATCACCGAGTTCACCGTCCTCCTGATCCCACCACTCAATTGAAAAATGGAATCAATGCATCTGCACCTACTACTTCATCGTATTCGTTCATTCATTTATTGTTTGTGGATTTCGAGTCACATGCAGATATATTTCATGCATTAATTCATTTTCGACTCTATCAGTTTGTACTAGAGAGGCTTAGATATTCCGCTGCTGCTGTTGTTGCGGATCGTGATGATTATGACGATGATTTCGTGACATCAGTCGATTGATACACCTCCATGATCAGTTGAAGTTGCAGCTTGCTTCTGGGGAATTCATGCTTTCGAAGAGTTCCAACATCGTACATTTTAATGAATGAGATTCCGAAAGAATCACAATCACAATCAACGTTCGATTCCAACAGAAATCATTTCTCCAAGGTTCTTGGCGTTCTATTGCTGCCATACGGAGATGCATTTTTATGTTTTGTCTCTGTTAACGACGCGTCCTGTACAAAACGCACCGTACTTTCATTAACCATGACCATATCTGTTCCATTGGGATTAATTGCATCGGTTTCACTGAAAGCTTAACTCATTTTGAGATAATTGTGGATATGCAACTTCGATTGAGTTGTCAATTGACCTCATTACCGATTACCGACATATTTATCAAGTTAAAGACGCAAAAACATATCGAGTTGGCTTTGCCAATAGAGCTTTTTCCTTGCTCATGGTGCCTGTGTATATGTGTGCACTAGCAAACCAAACGGTAAACCACTCTGCGCCAAATCTAAGGTAGTAACCATTTCGAGGCTTGAGTTATGTGTCGCTTCACACTTATCGAAATTGATGAAAGCTATGAAACTAAGCTCATTTTTCACCCAATATCCGCTTTCACAGATTCTAAGGTAACATCTCATTCAATACATTCAGATCACACACACACAAAATGGAAAATATTTTGGTTATCGCATTGCGCAAATTCATGAAAATCTTGCACTGCAGCATTGGTACCACTCAACACCCTATATGATAGTCAGGGCTATTATATATCGCAGATCCTCAATCAAGTTGGTCTCTTTGTCAATCCTTACGAATATCTCCAATTACCAAAGGTAGGAGTTGAGGTAACAACTTTTGTCACTATCACACCAACTGAAAATATTATGGCACCGTTATTGGAACGAGTTTTCACATCCGGAGGCTGTTGAGCAACTGCATATGAGTTCGGGTTTCCTACACACACTGATTCACGAATCCCTTTCGTGAAGAAAATAGAGTTGCAAAAAGCAGCCAAATTTTGGATCCGCAGGATTCAGGACCACTCACTTGGAAAATAGATAGCACGACTTCCCAAGTAATCAACCATCAATAGTATAATCTAAAACGTTGTTCCATTCTTGACTGAAAACTTTGTAAGAGTGGGAGGTCAATCCCAGAATACATCAAATATCACACTTTTGTAGGAAACCCCTCGGAAGATCATTCCAGAGCTTTTTTGAACCAGAGATACCCGAGACCTACAGTTCATGATGAGTAGTGAAAAACTTTCAGTTTCACTACGTATGTATTTTATATTTTGTTTCAGTTCTCTCGTTACTGTATGGTTGGAAATATTGTGTCAGTAATGGCCAGTTGTATAGGTTCGATTTGAGCTCACGGTGGTGGGTGGTGATTAAAAAAAAAAATTTGACAGAATTCTGAGTGAAGTATTTTCTGTCAAGTCCGTAGTTTGAACTCCACACCATATTTAAACTGAACGTATACAACTGACCCTTAGTAGTTTTCATTCATAAGTGGCGAATTGGTTATAGAACTTACAGATTTTTCATGCATTGTAGCATCTCGGATGATAATGGATGTTTATTTGCGAAATACTCTGGAAAAAATGATCTCATCGTGTAATACATATCTATTTTCTGCTTCACGTTTTCAATGCTGAATTTATTCATTATCAGTAAACTTGCGATCATATGGTCACCTATAAAAAAAATTATTAACTCTACGACAGTTCTTTCATTTGGTATTTTTTTTTATGAAACCACCACTCATGAAACGTGAGAGGATAATAAACGACGAGATTGGAACCTTCGGTATAAAAATTGAAACTTTTTCTAGACATCAATTACATTAAAACCAATTTTTTTTTTTGCACTCAACGCGCGTTTCGCTAACAAGTTTAACATCTTCAATGAGAGGATCAATTTTTTTCTCCTGAAGATGCTTACCTCGTTAGCGATACGAGTGCAGAAAAGATATACACATATCTGTTACAAATATACAGTGTGGACGTGAAAATCATCAGATCAACTTGAATAGAACCAACGTGATGAGAAGAAGTGTATGGTTAGTAGCAAATTGGTCATATAAGTTTTTCGACTGTTTCGTATTTACATGTCTACGTACCCTTGGAGTTTGATGAGAAATAATTTATTGACTCGAAACTAGAGTTTGAATGTGATATTGGTGATTTCTATCATTCTTTGTCGAATGTATATGTGTAATACATGTAATACTAAAAGAGAATTCGAGAAACTCAATTTGAATATGGTGTACTTTTCAAGGAACAATATCCCTCGTGTCATTCCACTGACATGGATCATCCTGTATAGTGGACGTTTTTTCTATCATACGACAAATTGAATTTGAAAATCGACATGTCCAACGAATTTTCGAGGATATGTTGAATTACGTTTGATAGAAAAGAAATTGTGTTCAAACCTCACGTCTGCACTGTATGTGTAACATAAGAGTTTCGTTTGGATAGAAGTATCAATTTTCATTCCATTCCGTCCGACTGCCAAGTGGTGTTGGTCATTATTTGTTCCGAGGTTCTTCCGGTAACTTGTCACTTTATAATTAATGGGTCGCTTTTTAAGAATATTTTGGTTACCAGGCCCACGACCTGCTGGTATCATTGGTTGCTAATTATACTGTGAAACCATCTAATTTTTCACTTTTCCATCATTACCACCAAGATAAGTTCAATCTAGTTGAACCAATCAATTTCACGGAAAGAAACTACGCCATATTTAGTTGTATATTTGTAGTGCAAGTGCTTGAAGTACATGCATACTAAGCCCATGTCGAACATAATTTTTTTCATCAATATCACAGTGATTTACGTTCCTCACTTATTATTATCGATATACAATAGTTATTTATGTAATAAGGATCATAAAGACGATCATTATGGTACAAGTCGTGAATGTTATCACACGGCGTGTGCCATAATGATTGTTTATGATTCGTATTACATACAAAATTTTATCTGATGGCATTTATATCAATACATTTGAATAAACTTTTTTGATCAAACCATTACATGTTTTCCTTATAGAATTTCATTATGGTACTTAGTACCATAATGAATTCATTATGGTACTTAGTCCCATAATGAGCTTCCTTATGTCATCAAAATTGAGTGACATAACGTTGTCATTATGACATGCCATCAGATAAATATTTTTATTTCATACTGCATCGTAACAGCCATGTTTAAGTCAACGATTTTAGTCCGGTAAATGAGACTTTACGGTATCGAGTCCGGTAAAATTTTTACCGGACTCTAATGAAATGGGGCAAGAATCAAACAATTTATTGTGAAAACAATACAAAATTAATGAAATTGTGAAAACAATACAAAATTAATGAACATGTGATTAAAGACAATCTAAACATTAAAAGTAACATGAATTGTGCAATCTGTATTCCCAGTTATTTCAACTTTCGGTAAACCATCGTGGAGAGTGGAACTCGAGCAAGCACTTGTACTAATAATTTCTTTAGATTTCTCAGTTAAGACTTGCACAAAACTTTCTCCTTCCTGGATCATTTCAGCCACTTTGTTCTTTCCTTCCAACGAATCCTCAATATACTTTTCTGCCACGGAGGAACTCTTCCATCCTGCATGCCTTTTGGGAACGGAAAATTCCGCATTTGCTAGTAAAGTCGCCGATGTGCGGCAAAAACTATGGCCGGTGTACAACTCGGGATTTGCTAATCCTAGAAATTCCGCTATTTTCTTGGGAACTCCACCGACTGTGTGAATTCCAACGCGCTGGGAAATGCACTTGCCATTGCGGTATCCTACAAACAATTTGTTGTGACCTAAACCTTTGGGCCGCAAGGCAACGTATCTTCGGAACAGTTCCAACACACTTATGCCGTCCATTTCACCAATGACCGTAAATACTCTTCTTTAATTCGTTTTTGAGAAAGGGATTGTGATTACCAATTGTGTAGAAGTTTTCTGGATGTCATCCAAAGACATTTCATATATCTCTTCGAGGCGACAACCACCAGCAACGGCGATTAAACCAACAATCTAACAAGAACACAAAATTATCAGTAGATATTGTAATGTAGGTACATCTTACATCTTACAAATTATTACCTTTGCCAAAAGATATTGTTGATCTGGTGCCTCTTTCACAAATTTTACCAATTCTTTTCTGGTGAGTGTTTTGGCTTATTTAGGTTGATAGCCAACAGATTGATTTTTAAGGAACGCTCGAAGTTTAGAGAATCTTGATATAACCACGTTTTCATTAAATTGTAGCATAGCTCTAACCATCGAATACTTTGACCAGAGTGAAGAACTGGACATTTTCTTCGACTAAAACTGTTTATATTCGCTATGGTACCTTTCTGATGATTTCTTGGGAATCAGAGAGCCGACATTTTGTCTGTTGACATTTCGTTTCACAAAAGTCAACAAAACAAGCACCAGAAACAGTAAACTAATAAATTAGCGTTTCCATCATGGATGATCATATTTTCAATTTTTGTTTTATTAATGTAAGATTCAGTGTCTGCAGTATGAAATAAAACGGGTCTGCAGTACGAAATAAAATGCATTACGTCATACGACCGGGAAACTTTTACAGTAACTCGTCTCAAAATTACGGACTCGTACTGTAAAGGTAAGCGTCCATAGGTACGCATCGTACGTATCGTACGGATCGTATGAAACGGATTTTAGAATTATTAGTATAGTAAGATATGCATATGCGTCCACTGACCGGCAGCGGACGGATCGCACGTATCGGTCCGTCGGTAATGCCGATGAAATTGATCGAAGGGGCAACTTTTCCGACTGGTGCGGATGACGTCATGCGGATTGCCGATAAATGGACGCATGTTGCAATAGGTAGTCACTGCTAGCCTCACAGATCATTTAAATTTTGTTACATTTCGACACTAAGTACACACACGTGCTTCAATTATAATTGGTATTACGCATATCATGGACATTGCAAGACTAATCACAATTGTACAAGAGTACGAAGAGTTGTACATTTTAAAACACCCTCATTATTCGAATCAACAAAGACGAGATAATATTTGGGAAGAAATTGGAAAAAGATTAAATCAAACTGGTAAGTTTATTCATATTTCAATATATGTAAGGTACAAAATTTAGGTACAAAATATTCAGTTAACTGTATCATAGAGTCACGTGAACCTCCTTCCAGCTCGAACTCTCCTTAATTGCCATTCTACTGACCCTTCTGCTGAATTGAAATAATTTTTGTTCTATATGAAAAAAATCCTCACAAAATCCTCACATTTTATCAAATCCTCACAAAATACCCGCACGATTCGAAATTCCGCACAATGTGCGGAATTCCGCACACATTGGCATCACTGTTCACAACGAAAATGCGAATGTTACTTACAAGCCGACCGTCGCATCGGCAATCCGATCGCTACGGATACAGTGGACGCACTACCACAAATCAATCCGTTTCATACGATCCGTACGATGCGTACCTATGGACGCTTACCTTAAAAATGCGTTTCCCGGACTTATGCCGTAAATTACTATAAACTGGTTTTGATACGAAAGCCATTCAGAACATAAAATATTTCGTAAGAAATTGTGACAGTGACGTGAACCTCGTTCGTCCGTTCAGGAGCCCAGATTCTATTTCACGAATTCGATTATCAAATTGTTTAGAATATGCGTATATTGTCGGTACAGCGCATGCTACAGTCACAGTCTGACCTATTCGACAATCGAATTCGTGAAATAGAATCTGGGGGCAGATAATCGTAAATTGAATAAAACTTCGAACATAAGGAAACTATCCATATATTTCATTTTCAAACGTCAAAAGAAACTGACATTGAAAATTAATGTTGACCTCCGGATCTCCTGTCTTATTTGAATCTCCATAACTACAATGTAGCTAGCAATAAAGTTAATACTATTCTGTCAGGGGCGATAAATGTGACTGTTTTCAAAGATGATCGAATTTTCCAAAGATTTGCATGTTTGAAGAAAAACAGCATAACTGATTCGAAGAAAAGTGACTTAGTGCGGCTTGCATAGTTGGCGGACCGTCTATGTCTATGCTTTTTTCAAGAAGGCAATTTCGAAACGAAACGCGTTTCGCGTTTTGTCCAAACCTTCATTCAAGTAAATAAGACAGAATTTATCGAAATTTGATATATATAATATATATGAATTCTCATGCGTTTATAAGGCTGGCACAAAGGCTGCAAAGGTTCATATTGTTTCAAAAAGAACTTCGTCTCTTGATTATTTCAATTGCTTTCTCAAGAATGAACTGAATGACAGGCTGAAAGGATATAGGCCATCATTTATCCTTTTTTTCTCATTTGGTGCTTTCTAGCCTTTCGAAGGCAGCAAGCAGCCTAGTATCATGCACCTACTTGATCAGTCTTAGGCTAGGCGCAAATTGAGACTCGTATGACGCATGTGAGGTGAGGTGACACAAGAACTAAAACGATGGAAAATTTGATTTTATCAAGTTGGAAAAAGACATGATGTACTGAATTTGCACCGGACGCGTTATACGCGTCCCAATTTGGGCCGCACGCGCTTTACGCATCTCAATTTTCGCCCTGCGTCAAATGGCTTCAACTAATTCTATGGTCATCATCCAGAAACATCTGGGCGACACTGGGCTCTTTCACCCTTCCGTATCTAATGTGTGCATAGTGTTTCTTGAAGCGGGCCGTCATGGCTAAGGGCTATAATGACCCGCTTTGAGGAACACTATGCACACATAAAATACGGAAGGGTTGAAAAGTTTTTCAAGGTTTTCTGCGACTATGAAAAAACGTTGATAATTACGAAGGGTTCGAAGATCGATGACGAAATATTCAGTTGACTGGAAAATGTCGAATGATGCTCATTACAAACAAAACAGAAAAAGTGTTTTTCCATTTTATTGAAATAGCACCATATAATTTAATGCCAATGAAGTCACTGTCTAACATAATAATGGGTGATTACATGTTCATTAATTGAGCATTGAACGAATTGAAATGAATATTTTTTGCTGTGTGGTTTTCTTTCTGAAATACCACCGGAAGTCGTTTTGGGAGAAGATTTTCAACGTACTTTTAGGTCTCTCAGCCGTCAGCTAAGTCCTTGACAGACAATCGAATGTCTCGGTCAAGTGCTCAACTGAAACTTTCAGACCAGGAGGTGGTGACAGGTGACGTTCTCCCATTTTACACTGCATGCCTTCTTAAAGCTTGGTAGTTAACCCCAAAATATGAAAAATAGACAGGTTTCTGGCAGCCGAGCGTGTGCACTTCATAAGGAAAAACGATTTTTTTTGTGGTAAATTTTCGTATTTTATTATTTCAGCTCAAAATAATATTCACTAATACAATACAAAGCAGCGCACACGAAAAAGTCGCGGAATTGTTCAAATGTTTGCTTGAATTTGAAAAATTATGTTCATTCAATTTTTTCACAATTTTTGTATGTTGGGCTGCAGCTACATGGATGTCATTCACGTCAATAACTTGCAATGATATATATATTAATGAAATCCAAAATGCCTTGCAAATCAAAAACATGAAAATTTACTACGAAAAGGAAAGCTTTTTTCCTCATGAAGTGCACACGCTTGGCTGCCAGAAACCTGTCTCTTTTCCATATTTCAGGGTTAATTTTCAAGCATTTAAAAGGCATGCAGTGTAAAATGGGAGAACATCACCTGTCACCACCTCCTGGTCTATTTGGCTTCCTACTTGGGCTCTACTAGGCTCTAATTGGTCGTGTATACTATATTCAAATCATATATGGATAGGGTTGAATAGCATTCTGTGGACTACAGTTCATATGTCTTTGAATAAATGGTCGTTTTCAAGAATTAGGTTCGCAAAGTCGAGAAATTTAAAATTTCTTACTTTGCTATTTTGTGTTCAATAGCACAATTTTTTATCACAATATCATTTTTTCTGATCATTTAAACCTTTAATTTTATTCTAAGACCAAAAAATAAATCTCAATTTTTTTGTATGGATTCGAGGGCCTTATTTGATTTTCTTTTCTAATATATATTTTTTGCACCAGGTTCCATTAGAGTTACCACTGGCATACTTCTTTAGTTAATATGATGGAAACAAAAGTCGATATCCCCAATTGAATAATATTTCTTACAACGTGTTTTAAAAGTTTTAGAAACCACTTGAGATACTCTGCTTCACAATATTATTCTGTTCTCCTTCAGAGACTTATCCTAGACGATGACGAAGTTTCAGCATACAATGCGTTTGTATAGATAATTCCAATTATTGGGCCTTGCTACCAACTCTCTACGCAATTTCTCAGCAGCAGCAAAATCATTAGCGGTCCCGTCAAACATTAAACGCAAATATCCACTTTTCAATATAAAATAGGAATATTCGAGAAAAAAAATCGATTTCATTGGATGAGTGGTTCCATGATCTATTGGCCACGAAACGGGCTCCCAACCGCTGCGGAAAATCAATATTTCGTCAGATTATTTGGGTCGAATACTTACTCGGTACTTCTGGTAGATGTGGCTGTGTCTCCACCCATGTTCTCAAAGTCGAGATATCTTCTTTCAACTCCTTTTCGGTTTTGCCGTTTACCTTCAATCCCTGTTCTAGTACTCGGGATATGTTTTCAAAATAATCTTTGTTTTCCCTCATGTTAGTGCTTTCATTCAATCGATTACACGATGATTGTTTTGGATTTTCTGAAATAAATAATATTTTTTTTTCAATTTCGAGCACGATATGATTGGTAAAAATCATTATTCAAGCTAGTCTAGCAGAATGGACATTGGAAAATTCATTAACGCTTCCTGTTGTCTTAGCATTGTGCGGACAAGGGACAGCTAAAGTTTTTGATTGTCATAGTTCTCTCCGTAGCGACGAATTAACTTTTCGGCATTGCAGAATAATATGATGTTATCAAAATCGACTCGAGAATTTTCCAAGAATGGTTGTGCATATACATTCTTATATCAATTATCTATAATTAGTGAGGCTTTTATCTCCCTCAATATGATCGAATGATCAACATAAGTCATCTTGTATCTGACAAAGGTACCAATCAAGTCAATTCAGTTTCGGGAAGGAAACAGTCATTGAAATATCAGAGACTATATTTCTAGTAATTTCTGATTTCCAGAGGACTCGAGAACCGAAGAGGCTTGACTCGATAAAAAACTATGTCAAGACGATCATATTTCGCCAAACAATTGGAAATATAATACTCACTTGAAGAAAGAAAAGTGCAGAACTCCTATATCTACGATTCTGGTCCTGGACTATAAATCATTTGAACTCTGCTCATTATAGATTAAAAAAAACACCGACCTTGCAAAAGCATGATTAAGTAAAATATCAGAGAGGTGGTGCTGTTTTGAAAACCAGTTGATGATTCGAAATGTAAATTGAAAATTGCATGTTCTGTTATGTTATGCTTTAAGGATAAAATTATTGTTGGAAACAGAATGTTCAGATTTGCGTTAATTGATTTATACATTTCTGTTGTTAATTTTACTGATTTTAATCACATGGTATGAAAAAAAATAGATTTGTTCATTGTGAGATAAAACTTACGTGTCAACTTTACTTTTTCAATTACAAAAAAAAACTCAAGTTATTTATGGAATTATCAGTAGATATTGTTGAATCTACTTATTATGATGCAATTTCTTACAAAGACGGAAGGCATGGAGTCAATTTGCCTTAGGCAGAAGTCCATCCCACTCTTTCGACTAATTCAAATTTAGCGAAGAGAAGATTGGAATCAAATACAAAGAGGTTAGTGGATAAATATTTGATGTCTATCAGAAAGAATTCACCAAATGGCAGGAATCACGAATCATCGAAGAATTTGAAGATGACCGGGACACAGACAGAGAAAAGTTCATCATGTAACTCATCACGCAGTCATCAAGGAATCCAGAGCCACAACAAGAATATGTCCAGTTTTCGACGCTCCTGCCAAGGATATACAGGGTAATTCTTCTAATGATTGCTTGGGAAAGGGGCCTATTTTTTCAGAAATGATATCCTTAGTTCTTCTGAAATTTTGGATTGGTAAAATTGGTTGATTCTCTGATATTGGGAAGGCATTTTCGCAAATAAAATTGAAAATAAAAGAAAAAGATAGAGATTATCTAAGATGTTTCCGGTGGAGGAATTATACACATAACGGAAGATCAAATTTTAAAGACAGTATAGAGTCGTGTTTGGAGTGAAATCTAGTCTATTTCTCTTGTCAGCAACTTTATCATATCATTTAAAAACAGCTCCAACGCAATTGAAAAATCTGCTGATCAATTCAAAATTCTTTATGTCGACCACTGTATTTCGAGTGTTAGGAATGGAGCAGAGTTGAACGAATGTATCGAAGATTGCAAATCATTGATGTCTTGTGTGAAATCTAATTTCTGGGGTTTGATGAATGATACATTGAAAACAGAAATACCATCCAGCTCAGTTTGAAGACAACTTCCTAGACGTATAAGTTTTGCGCTGGAATAGTAGAAGATGATACATTTTCATGTGACATAAAGGATTCAGCAGTAGGAAATAATTGTTCTTTGACTGAAAGAGGGCTACTGTCGATATCTAAATAGTTATTCAATTGAGAGTATTTGAATAAAACACAATATCCAAACTACAATTTATGGTAGCAAACTAGAGAATTTTTTGTGAGATATGGATCAGGTATCAGTCAGTTCAAATCAATGAATTGTCTGTCTTCGGTCTTGTCGGAAAGTGAACCCTTAATATTTTCAGAAGACTATGAAATATTCTTGGGATCAGATTCCGAAAAAAAAAACATTACTACATTCATCCGTTACTCTTTCCCCGCAATGAGCCAATTAGCATTCAAATATCAAAAATAGTAATGAACCATGTGAGATATTCAATTCGTAAAGGTCTCATTAGGAAGAATATTTTTCCATGATCCCAAATGAATTCAAAAGGAAAATCTAAGATAATTTTTTTCGGAATTAATTTATATAATTGAATTGTTCTAAAATTGTTCTAAAATTGTTCGTTTTCGTTAACCAGCTGACGAACGTCAGCCCTCAGAAGTCGAAACTTGTGCGAGCAATGGATCAACGAGGCCTTACCTTTTAACGTGCGATTACCCAGCACGGTGGCCCGGCGAGGATTCGAACCCCGGCCTTCCGCTGGATAGGCAGATATGATATATAATTGAATCTTTCGGTACTTTCAGTTATTACCAAGAAATGAACTCATAACATTCATGATTCTTTCAGCCAATTTGATTTGACAATTTGTTGTTGAAATGATTCGGTATTCCGAGAGGACAATCTTTTTCTTGGGGCATTTCAATTATATCATTGAACTTCAAAAGACACGTTCTTTTGCTCAAACTTCATTAACATCTATAAATTGGTTTCAGGGGATGAAAATTTTTTCTTTAGTGTTGGAGTAGTTCGATTTCATTTCGCAACGAAAACTCAGGCTTTCATTCTGATTTGCCTTTTGGAATGTTTTGAATGGTTACAATCGTTAACCAGCTGACGCCTCGTTACCAACGTCAACTCTCATAAGTCAAAATTTGTTCGAGCAATGGATCAACGCGGATCTTACTCTGAACGTTTAGATCCCATCACGGTACTTCCGAGTTGAGTCACGGTCTTTCGCTTGACAGGTGGATGTGCTTGCCTCTACACTATAGAGTTGAAAGACTTTTCAAATGATGCATGACACTTATGGTATGGTATGTTGGTTGCCTTTTGGAAAAGATGGTCGGTTGTTTGGAACGTTTCTCCTCTTCAATCATTCCGTTACAGGTTTTTTTCACTGCAGATCAATTCATATTAGATTCATACTTTCGTATATCTTGTATATCTCGTGAATTCATTTCTTCAGTTGATTTGGGAATGCTCTTTCGACAATGATGAAGTACATGGTGTCATTTTCACCTCTAGGGAGACTTCGTCCGATATTCTCGACAAAAATCATCGGAATTGGTAATTCATGGTTATTAGTTCCCAAGTGGTATTTTGTTTTCGTTGATCTATTTCATGTTTTACAGGTTTTTTTCACTGCAGATCAATAATTCATAGTAGATTTATCCTGTGAATCTCTTGGATACCTTCAGTTGATTTGATAATGCTCTTTCGACAATGATGAAATACATGGTGTCATTTTCACCTCTTGGGATACTTCGTCAAATATTCTTGACAAAAATCATGGGAATTGATAATTCATAGTTTTTAGTCTTCAGGTGGTGTTTTGTGTTCGTTGATTCAGTTTATGTGAGCGGATTATTGAACTTTTTCGAAAAGAAACCCTTCAGAATATTCAACGTACTATGGTATTTTCATATTAAACGTCATCAACTTCAATCGAAGTCCTTCCCCACTAACTATCTTCGATATAACTCAGGAGCAGCATCGCTATTTGCTGACTGACCCCTCAGCCATAAAAAGTGGCAGAATCATTCCCTAGTACGACAGTTGGGAGATCGAACCAAAGATCTACCGATCATGAGCCAGATACGAAACTACAGAAATAGCTATTTGTATAACACGCGTAGCGGAGGGCAGTAATCATTCAAGAGAGGAAAAGGCACTTTACCCCCATGTTATACATATGATTTTTCTGCCTCCCTCGAATAACAAGTTACTTTCAAAAAAATTATTGGGGAACTAACAGATGAAGATTTTTATAGAACTAAAACTAAGAAAAAGTTGTAGGTAGCTGCTCCTGAAATTCCCAAAATCAGATGAATCGACAAAACAAAGAATGAAAAAAAAAGGTCTTGGCGCCGGATTTGAATCTACACCAATATTTGCTGCGAAACCTCTTACAAACTTCGTTCTTTCCATCAGCTCGTTGAGCTACTGACACTCGTGTGAAGCTTCTGCTGAATCAGGAATATAGCGTATTGATGTAGCTCTATTATAATATTTGATGATTAACTTTTATTTTCTCAATATTTTAACTTCTTTACTGATGTCTTCCATTTGACAAAATACAAGGTGTTCTATAAATGAATAGTAGAATTTATAGTTCGATGGCATATGAGTTATTTCATTGATGGCGTGTCAAACGTCCAGGAAATGTTTACTTTGGAAAGAGGGAGGCGAAAAAATATTTATTAAAATTGTAGCGTATCGCTTAATGCTAAGAAGTCATCATCATTACTCTGGTGTACACGAGCTATAACCACGAGCCATAAAAAACATATATTTCTGAAGGATCCAGAATTGTTCAGAAATTTGTGGACATGAAAAGAACTGATCCTGAGCAGGATTATCCTAGATAATAAATTGTACAATTTCAGTGGCGTGAAATTGAAATTTGATTAAATCTTTTTTACATTGTGATATGTCCCCCAAATTTTTGAACAATTCTTTGTCCTTCAGAAAAATATACATTTTTATGGTTACGGCATCTGACGAGTGGGCACTGATGAGACTTTTCAGTAGAAAGCGTTCTGCTACGATTTCAATGAATATTTTTCTGCACGAAATACAAAAGTCCTTCTTTCAAGTATGGAAATGATGAATGATGATAAAGAATAGTACATTGTTTTTCAGGAAGGAACAGCTTAATATTCCTAGACGACTGTGAAGATTGCTATTGAAGTAGTAACAGGAAATAAGCATGTAATTTAGAATTAGTATAACTACTTTTCTTCGGGCTTGAAGGCCGTCGTTCTTTGGAATTTCTTCCTAACGTTTTGCTAGCGCGAGTAGCCAGCTTCTTCAGAGGCTTACTCATTTCCGATGACTAAACGTTTCGATTTCTTAAGACGTAATTAAGTTGATGCAGGTAGTCTGGAGTGTTGATTACTTCTGTCGGGTTCGGGGAATAATCATCATTATTAGTTACCGCACTACCTGCCGTGATTTCATTAGTTATTCTTGATTTCCTCCGAATGGGATTCCAAATTCTGTTCAAACTCAACGCTTCTTCTTTTCTCTTGAAATTGTCCGCATGTTTTTGGATCTCTATTGCCTCCCGTACCAGTCGGCTATAGTAACCCTGGTTGGGGGTAATCAGTTCAGCATTTTCAAACAGAATCCTGTGGTCACCCTCACTCAGTGCGTGTTCCACCACCGACGATTTGTCGGTTTGCCCCAGCCTGCAGTCCCTTTCATGCTGTTTGAGCCTTGTACCCATGGATCTTTTCGTGGTACCGATTAATACCTTCCCACAGGTGCACGGTATGCTAAAGACAAAAGAGACCCACTGTCGGCAGCAGGGGTTTATCGCATACCGTGCATCTGTGGGAAGGTATTAATCGGTACCACGAAAAGATCCATGGGTACAAGGCTCAAAGAGCATGAAAGGAACTGCAGGCTGGGGCAAACCGACAAATCGGCGGTGGCGGAACACGCACTGAGTGAGGGTGACCACAGGATTCTGTTTGAAAATGCTAAACTGATTTTCCCCAACCAGGGTTACTATAGCCGACTGGTACGGAAGGCAATAGAGATCCAAAAACATGCGGAAAATTTCAACAGAAAAGAAGAAGCGTTGAGTCTAAACAGAATTTGGAATCCCCTGAGGAAATCAAGAATAACTAATGAAATCACGGCAGGTAATGCGGCAACTAATAATGATGATTATTCCCCGAACCCGACAGAAGTAATCAACACTCCAAACTACCTGCATCAACATGAATACGTCTTAAGAAATCGAAACGTTCGGCCGCGAAAGCCTTAACCATTTTGTTAATTTAAAATTGTCTCAGATATTTTTCGCTCGAATCTTTCTTATTGTCATATCATGATGAAAAAGTGTTCTTTTAATTCAGTTACTATTCAAACCCAAAAAATATTATAATAATATCAAAGAATTGGGAGGGAAAATTCAAACTCCGAAAACGCGTTACCATTGTTCTTAACAAAATGTGACAACACCAGTGAATTTATCTTCATCGATATTCAGACTCTGTTAGTGGTGAAATATTTCAGACATGAATTCCTGTGGCGATTTCCAGTAAATGTAGATATGCAGTGAATCTAGAACGATGACTGAAAGTGATTTCATTCAAGCACAATCGAACAATTAACTGCAAATAGATACATTAATGATGACAGCATATTATCGGGAGTAATTACACAAGTGCTTCAAAATTACCGAGAATTTTCCACGAAAGCATGTTGTCTAAAAACTGCATGAGTTTATTTTCATATTTTGTCGAAAGAGCCCGACTCCGAAGGAGGAGTCCCGCTTCATATGGGATTTTTAACATAAGAAGGAAATATTCAATCAAATATCGATTCTACGAATATAAACACGATTTTGAATGTACATTATCCCTTCTCATTATCATACACCATTGTTTTGAAACTTTCGCATCGCTTGAAAACACTTCATCGGTTGTATTTTCAAAGTATTTTCGCACTACGATACCATACAATACTCAAGTAAACAGTTGTTTTAGCTTCTTCCATGATCTGTATGACAATTGAGACTGAAACGTTCGGAGTAAACAACGATAAGACATCATCTTAGGGCGGGTTGTAACACGACAGGTTAACTGTGGTTCAAGTGAACCGAGTTCAGTTGACAAGCGACAAACGATTCTATTGGCTAATGCTTAGCAACCGACCTCGGTTTACTTGAACCCCAGTTAACCTGTTGTGTTACAACTCGCCCTGGTAATGTTTGAACAGAATTTATTCAATGTTTTGAATTCCACTTTGGAAAATAGTTGGAATATTTCATAGTCTATTCATATTTTTCTCTACGCTATGAAGATGTGAATTATCAAGTTATGACAAAACAAAAAATCATGCATATAAATAAAGCATTATTGGTCATGTTTATAGTTCATATAAATGATAATAAGTGATTGATTCGGCGGAGAAATAATTTTTTGTTAGATTTAGAGGCGAAGAAGCCAAGGAAGTTTATTAAAATGTAACTATACCCCTTATACAGACTCAACACTCACCATTCGGTTCAGTTAATATGTAAAACAGAACTAATATGAAAGTATAATAAGACTCAAGTAGAGATCCTTTTACGAGGAATTCGTTAACCTGTTTCCACCAACGATTAGTGGCAGACCTTCGACTGCTTGTATTAAAATAGATTGTTGCGAAATCAATGTGGAATCAAAAACTCACTTGGTAACGACGTGATTTCAGAAAATTGCAATACTTAGTCGGCGAGCTTACCTATTCGAAGACTGTCGAGCAAGCTACTTGGTTTTCTCCCAGGAAACCTTTTTTTCCCTGTCAGAAAACGATTTATTTATTGGTATATTCGCCACATATCTCTGCAGAATTATTCACTGTGGATATTTTTGCATACGTGTTCAGTGAAACTAGTGTCAGATTTGAATTTTGATTGACCCATTCTGTGAGCCTATGTGAAAAATGCGTGTTATGAAAAAATCATAAAATATGAAAGATACTTACAAATCAGTCTCAATTAACCAAATAATGAGTGGATTGCCCATTATTATTCACAATAATTTCTTTCTTGGCAATAACCAGAAGAAGGATCGAACCATATCTAAATACGCCAGTGTAGGATTTTACAAAGGATACATTTCAAATGATATGAGTGCCAGAATAAATTTGTCGTGAGATTGTCTGTCTCAGTGGTTCTCAAACTGTGGTACGCGAGCCCCTTGGGGGTCGCAATAAGTTTGAGTAGGAAAGCGGGGCAGGGCAATGGAAATTCAAGCAATTTTTATTTTTTCCGTTTTATAACTGAGCACGGGGTCATATAAGCTCACAGGAATCCAGTCGAACACTTGTGTGCTCCAGTTACCTGGAACCAATGAGTGCAATAATAGATCTATTATTTTTGTAGAAATATGCTGCAGCAAAAGTATTGATGGTAATTCGTCGAATTTAGTTTTTGATTTGGTTTATATGGGCCTTAGAGTATTCGAAGCTTCTTTCGGAAGGTTTTGGACAGATAAAGTTAAAAAGCTCCGGAAGGTTCGTATAAAAATAGCCTGGAAAAGACAACACCATGGACGAAAACTTTATTATCCCTGCAGCATAAGAGATAGTTTTCACCTCTTCCGAAAAAAAAAGCTTATAGTGTTGGAAATATATCCCTGCACGAGTAATACAAGAAAGTTCATTTGAGCAAACTGACAACATTCAATGGGAATGAACTGATTAGATTATCATGTGGTAGGACGTTGAAAATGAGTATTAGAGTTCTACAATTTTTGGATATGTGTTTGAAGGAATACTAAGAACTTTCAAGTATTGCTGTGAGAATACCTATCGAATTTTCAACCAGGGGTGAAAAAGGGGGTTTTCGAGTTCAACATAATTGAAAAGTGAGTACAGAAATGGACCTAATGATAAAAACGGTTTGCAGTTGTATTGAGCAATGCTTGAGCCAAACATTGAGGAACCATGTAACGAGGAACAATGTCATCCTTCTGATAAAATTTTTGCGAAAATATTTTCCAATAAATTTTGTTTTTCATGTGATTTTTTTTTTATTGAAGTGAACCGCCAAACAAAACTCATAAGGAAATACGCGAAATTTATTCTTTTATATAAGGGGAACAGAATTTGAAAAGAATTGAGAACATGATAAGTTAGATTCTTAATTGTGATTTCATCTTGTCTCAAATCATCTAAGAGAAAATCGTTCAAACCTCTCTCAATAGTAGATACTATTATAATAATTAGGGTGATGAAGGGATGGGTTGGGATACATTTTTGTGTGAAATATTTTAACGCCCACCTCAAATTCATGCCCTGCACTGAATTTTCTGCAAGACCTTCCTCAAGATCTTAGTCTGGGATCTCAGGGATCTGATTGTACGATTCAGTGTCACAATGAATGCCATTTTTTTCAATCAAAAGTAAGATAATGCTCCAATTTGAAATACTTTCGATGGTAAATTATGAAATTTTGAAACACACAGTGAATAAATAAATATAAAATGTGAAAAAACGATTATCGAGGTTTCGAATGGTGTGATTTCGAGCGCACATTTGAAAACTTTGGTTTGGAACGCACAAGATCTATCATTCACAGAACAGCAAGTTACGGTGCGGCACACGACGCAGAATAAAATATCTCAACCTATATAATCCCAACGTTCTGTTCATTTTTCGAGCAAACTAATCAGTTGGAAATGTCTTATGCTTATCGTTTTGGATGGTGATTCTTGCAATCTGTTACGAAGATGCAAGTTGCAGCGACAAGTTGCCGCGAGAAATTATTGCCAATATTGAAAAATAGCACTAAATGTTACCAAGGTGTACGCTTATATTATTCTTAGTGATATATTATGGTTTGTGATTGTAATATATTACCTTACCAATTTTCTCGATTGTTTCAGTTTCGAAAATTAATTGGAGTATCCAAGTTTATCATTATTCGCAATGATGCTACTACATATTTGTGGTCGCTGCAACTTATCGCACAAAAAAGATTCATGTAACTTGAAAAACTTGCAGAAACACATGCAACTATCTTCAGTTGCAGCGACAAATTATATCGTCGAAACAGGGTGTAAATACTCCAGTGAAATATGGTTCAGGCAAGTAGAGCTCAGTTGTCAAGCAACAAACGATTCTATTGGCAAGAAGATTACTCTTGCGCAACCTAGATAACACGCAGCCAATTTGGAAAATGACAGTGTATGAAACCAAAAGGGTACAGTACACAATTACAATATTAATACTATTGACAGCCATTTTGTTCTCTGTGGCCATTTTGTGCGGAATGTGTTATGCTTCCAGAAAACCATCTATTAGACAATTCAATTCTGCGTCGAGTAAGATTTGAAACAACCCTCTATCTTTAAAGCTAGAGTCACTGTCGCTCAAAATTTCATTTGATTTCATGAACTGTAATTTTTCAAGATGGCGGCCTGTTATTTATGTTGCGCAAAAGTATTTTTCCTACCATCATCACTTTTATACTCTCATATTTGTCTCCTGGGGGAATTTATACAGCAGACCGGTTCCAGTACTTGGCTATTTTAGCATGGTAAGAAGTCGGGGTCTTGTACTAATCTCAGAATTATATCATTTCTGGTGCTATTTTCGGAATGAATTCGTCATTCGATTAACTTGAAAACTTGTAAACAACATAATATGGAAAAAAATTATTCTTTATCGTTTACATCATTTTGGAAAGTAATAATAATAGCAGTATTTCAATCTTGACATTCGGTTTACCTCAAATGACAATAATACTACCTGGAATCCGCCTGTGCCATCTCATGCAGGACAGTCCGTAGTTTATTCTCACCATGTCCTCTACTCGAAAATGTCATTTATCTGTTATAAACAATAAACAACAAAAAATCGCTTCTTCAGTTTTTTAATTGTGAAATAGAAACTGTTGAAGTAGTGTTACCGATGCAAAAAAATGAACTGCAGAGAATTTAATTCCAAAGAGAATGACGGTTTTAACGATCCGATCCGAGAATTGTGACTTTTTTATTCATAACTCTGCCATCTTTTCAATATTGAGAGCTGAAACTTCGCACGATAGTAGCTATATACGTGCACTGCATGTGTGCAAAACATGGATTCAATCAGCTTAATTGTTTTCGCACAATCATCATTTGAATTTTTTTTTGGAAATATTTTCGCGGAGAGCTAGATGCGTTTGAGATCGTCTGACTGGAATTCAAAAAATAGATTTGGAAAGTAGACGTGAACAGTAACAAATCGTATATTCTGATTTTTCGATAAAATACATTTAAACTTGTTAAAAACTACTGCATTCTAAATTGTGTATGATGGTATGAGCATACAAGCACAAACTTCATATAATCCGTCAATAGACCTTAGTGTTTTTCAGAAGGAATTGAAATATGCTATGCTCATCACAAAATTGTATCGAAAATTTGAGGTGTAGAAAAATACTATTATTTTCGCTCCAGGCGATTTTTCAATTTTCAACGACAATCTTAACATTAACAGGAATAAAGATACTCGTGAAATGAAACTGCTGTCAAATTACATACCACCAAACCGCTCCAGAGACTATTCATTCTATCACAATGATGACCTGTTGAATGGGATCCCTAACAGGCATCAACTCCTCATGAGTGAGGCACATATATTTATGCCCCCGAGGTTTTTCAAAGCAAACGATTCCGAAATGAATCAACAGAAATCTCTCATCCAGCCATTTTTCCCAGTTGGTTTTATTCGATATGTAAACTTCAACCAAAATATCTACCCCATATAAACGACTGGAAAAATTTGGTTATGGTCTGGACGGTACAAACTATTATCTTGAATACTACTTTACTAGAGTCTGATTTGAATAGTCCAAATGCCTCCAAAGCAGTACCCTTTATTGCAACTAGGTTAGGTAAGGTTAGGTCAGAAGTGAGTGGGTCTGTTCGGCCCTCCACTGCAACCAACAAGGGTTTATTGTGGCTCACACCTATTCAAACTCGACCAAATAAACCCAGCTTCTTAATGAAGCCGATTAGTTTGTATGGTGAGTGATCTTTCAGGTCAGATGGTAAGAGTGAAACCTTGCCAAACTCTGAAAACCTGATTCGGTCCGCAGCGGGGCAGGCACAAATTATGTGCTCTGCTGTTTCATCATTTTCCAGACAGAGACGACACAGGCTGTCTTCTGACAGTCCGATTCTCTACATATGATGATTCAAATGACAGTGACCGGTGAGAAGGCCAGTTAGACATCGTAGTTCGTCCCTACTGTAGTCCAACAACTGTTTGGTTTCCGACTTCGAAGGGTGAATAAACGCCTTGGAATGAGCCAATCCTGGAAGATTTTGCCAGAAGTCCATAAATCTTCTCGCCATCCAGGTATTTAATGTTTGTTTGGCAAAGCCTAAGGCGATGCCAATGACAGGTTCTGGTCCGATGAAGCTGCTTGCAGCACCCTCCTTTGCAAGGGAGTCAGCAGCCTCATTGCCTTCCAGGCCAGTATGGCCCGGAATCCAGATCAGAGACAATTTGTTAAATCTTCCTCTTGCAACTAGCTTCGTTTTTATGTGTTGTTGGCCTTGCGGAGAAGTGTCAGTTTCCGAAGAATCATTTGTCGTTCTCATTTTTCACCTATCCTGTATTCGTTTATTTTCATCTCGACTCTTCCTCATATTCTATATCGATATATCTTTCTTTTATTCTATTTTATTAAATTTTCATTTCTATGCCCAGTATATTCAATTTTTTTTCATTTCACATATTGAAAGTAACTCTCCGACGAAAATGTCAAAATGTCATACTTCACTCAATCAGTTATGAAAATATCTGATTCAGAATAGTAAGACATTTTCACATATGTGTCGGTAACGAGTAGTGAGACAGAATCATCTTGAATGATAACACTTATATTCATTCAATTCGGAAATGATGTAATCAGATATTGAATTTTTCAACTCATCACAATAGTTGAAGAATGCAAATCTCTTCAGAAACTGAAACCGCAATTTCTCGATTCAGTATTGAAAAGAAACATATGGTCTTCGTTCATTTTCAGCACATCAATTTCTTCACTCTGGTTTTTCTATGATTGTTTCGATATATTTTCATGAGCAACTACCGCTACAACGATCATTCAGTTATGAGAATATACAATTTAGAGTATTTAATAAAAATGTTTTAATATTATTCTAAAATATACTATCAGGTTCCAGGCGCCATCAGGCAGTGCAATTCGAATTATTCTTCAGCCCAGAAATCGAGCAATTATTCTGACACAGCTAGGTCTTGACATTGGCAATTAGACAGTAGCAAGGGTTCTAGTGTGCCCATACCATTGAGAAAATTGGCACAGGCAACACTAGAAATCCATACAGGAATGATTTCTCCTAAGATTCTAGTATGAGCCTGAAGGTTATTTTTTTTTTATTTATTGTATTGCAGAACATTCTTCTGTGAAAAATACTGCACTGATAACTGTGGAATAGAACTCAACGCCCTACGTTGCATTATTTTCTGACAGGTGTTAGTTCATTCACCTACTGAGTGAATAATATTGTATTGACCTGATCGAATTCTCCCTTCCTTTGAGTTCAATCATAGCCAATCTTCAAGAGTACACACAGAATATGCATTAGTAAAAATGTCACACTTCATACCGGAAATTTAAATATCATTACAAATTACTAGGTTCGAAAAAGGATGCTCCAGAACCAATATTACGAATTGTTTCAGCTTCGAGAAAGGCAAAGTGTGAAAAATTGGTCCAAAAAAATGTGTTACTGGTACCGGTTCTGAAATTACTATTTGTTATTCATAGTCATTCCACATAATTTTCACAAGGTCCATCCCAGAATGTCACTACCCCGGAAGAAACCTGTTATTGTTAATCTGGAACGTTGAATTGAAACTTCCCGTGTCTTCTAGTCCGTCAGATTCGAAACAAAACGTCAATGGTAATATTTAATGAGATGAATGATTCCACTCGATTTTCTCGTTATGAAATATGATATTGATATAAGTTAGGTTAGGTAGCTTGTGTGAGTTGTGCGAGTTACATATATAGAATAGAACATTAAAACTCATCAAGTGTTCGTTTATTCACTCAAATTCAACACAATTATCACAGGACTCTTCGAAGAAGATATACATATTTGAGACTTTCCATAAATTTGAGCCAATGATTATGATTTGACTGAGCCTCAGTGGATTTCTAATCAACATTTACTTTCTTGAAATTTCCGTAGTAACCCAGAATTTCATCGTTAACCAGAGGAGTGGGTCTTAGTGCTTCATTCACCCGCAGTTTATCCAAAGTATCAAATCTTTCTTTATAATCACTGAAAATTTGTTTCCATGTATCTGAAAAGAGTTAATCACTGAGATAATGATCTGAACAAAGTTAGTCTTATACTATTCATCATTTCCCAGTCTCTGAAAGGAGAAAAGGAACTAACAAAATCGATGATAAAGGGAACATAAGAAGAAATAACGAACACTCTCCATTGATATGTATCTGCTGTATGATAAACAAAGACTCAACCTCCTACTACATCAAGAAGAGGAGACCTCTTACAGCAGCCACATCGTACTGCAAAGCCGTAACAAAATATGACTCGCCGCTAACAATCGACTTCAGTCTACTTGCAGCAGATAGGGTTTCGCCTGAGAGGTTAACACTATATGCACCAGATCAAGACTTTTGTTTGGTAAGGTACAGACGGTTCGAAATATTTTGTGTTCGCAAGCCCAGTATTGTGTCAATGGGGAGACCTATGGCGGGTTATTGGATACGTGAACGCAATCATTTCGAACATGGAAATTTCAATTTCGATATAGTCACAAAAATGGAAGGTATGGAATCTGAAAGAGGGCGTCAAATCATATAGAAGTCCATTTTTCAACTTGCATACCTTGCACACAATATATTTCAATCAGTTGGTTCAAGTGAAAGCTATATATAACTGAAAAAGCAGCCCCTTATAGGAAAAATTTTCCCATTTGAGGGTGCTCAAACAAGTTATGAATCAGCTGGTTGTTGTTTAGGAATGAAACAGCCCTCAAAACCACTTTCATCTACATTCATAATCCAATAGAAGATTCCATGAATGAACTTATTTGAATCCGCGTCTAATACTCGATTTCAAAATTTCCATATCAACTTGGTATCTAGACAAAAAGCGATGCGGCAATGGACAAAGTGTCCCAACTTGTCGAGTTGCGTTCACATTGTACGCAACCCAACTAGTCGAGACACATCATCATATATGATTGAATTTACCAAATCAAACTCAATTTCCTTGTGAAAAATGGTCGAAATCTACGAAAAAATATCTAATAATCAAGTGATATCTGTTATTCTAATTAGTTCCACTATCAAATTTTTGAAACTTTTTCATTTTGCAGCTGGTTATAGAGTTTTTTCCTCAGTACTTAGCGATATTTCCATTTACCATTATATTCCTTCAGTGACGGCCCGTTGCCTCCATAATCCATTGGTAGTATATCTCGTGATACATAATCCAAAATGGTCTCTGATGACTCATGGAAATATAACTGGAAAGGAAACATATTGACTGGAATGAAGTCACGATACGATGCGTTTCGAAAATATGTTTGAATCACTAAATATAATTTGCGATGGCAATGTTTATATTGTTCTTTTTTTCATACAGATTCACATGAAAGAAAAGCCCTGTAATTTTCAAAAAACACCCCCTCACTGGAGGGGTAGGATGAGGATTAACATCAACTTTTGATTTTGAGCTCCAGGCTTGGTTAGGAAGTTTATCGTTTATAAGTTTGAGTTTTATTTAAAAAAAAAATCCTGAGCACGAGAGGTTCGACAGGTGATCAAGCTCTCAAAAAAGGTCAAAACAAAGGGGTGGTAATTCCGCACTCGTCGAGTCATCCTTGTCGATACTGCTAAGTTTGGAAAGAATGACGACAATTCAAAAGAGCTCCGACTGTGAAAATATTTATAGAAGAGAGACAAGTCTCCGATCCTTCTACGGTGGTTAGCGAGTCCATGAGCAAAGAATCACCAATGAGATGGTTCCATTCTCCCTGAATTGAAAAGTTTCAAAAAATGTTTTGGTGCTGGGCTCCATACATGAGACGTATATTTCTATACAGGCCTTGTAGAACATTGGAAGCTGACGAGAAGTGAAGTGTTCCTTTGCGCGAAATAGAGATCCAAGCTCCTGGGAAGCACCTTTAGTGATCGATCTCACATTGTTTTTCTATGAGAGATTATTACTCCTGATCGTAATTGCTAACATCGAGATACTTCATTTTGAAGAAATAGTTATTGCTGATATCTGAATATCGAAAGTTTTCTTTGAAAAGAGACTGGTCTGTTTTTTTCCAGCATGAAGTTCCACCATGATGATGTAACCCCAATCTTATCATTCATTATTAATATTATTAACGCTAATGCCTCTCTGTAATTTTTATCAGTCGTGCTGACATAGGGACTCTGGAAGATGAACTAGTATGAAGAGTTCTGACGCCCGTGAAACTATTCACTGAACAAGATCTTTTCTCCAGCAAATCATTGATATGAAGCGGAAACCAAGTGGGCATCAGAGCTGAACCCTGTGGAACACCTGCATTTATCGAGAGGACATCAAACGATACTCCATTAATAACCACAAAGAAAGACCTAGCAGACAAGAAAGTTCTCAACAAAGCACAAAATTTAGGAGGTAAACCATAAGACGGCAGTTCAGAAAGGAGACCCCACTGTCAAACTAGATCAAACGCTTATGAATCTTAGAGGGCAACAGCTACCGTTCCTCCGAATTTGTTGACTGAATGCTTCCAAATATGTGAAACATACGCCAATAAGTCACCGGTTGTTCTTTGATAGCGAAAGCTGTATTGTCAGTCACTGTTGATTCCTGATTTCTCCAGATATTTGATGAGCTTCCTGTCAATTACTTCTCCCATAATTTTGAAAATTGAAAGAAAGAAATGCAATTGGTCTAAAATTATAACTTGTTTTATTTTTTTTAGGAACTGACTGCAGTTATCATTCTGGCATTGAGTGATCTCATTGATAGCATAGTGAAGAATCAAGTATTCAGCCACTAAAAAACTTCTAATAGCTGCATGCGATTGGTGTAAGATAATGTTATTTTCAACATTTTATTTTGAACAAAATATAACATTGAACCCTGAAATTAAAATCAACTTACCCTTTGTGCAATTTTTGGATTGAGAAGTTTCTTAGCCATTGATATAACAGGTTCGGCGAAGGCTGGATAATTCAAAAAATGTATTTGTTTGACATTATTGTTGAATGCTTTCTACAAAATAAATTTTCATATTCAATGTGGAAAAACCAAATATCATCGGGACTATCATATAAAAGACTGACAACCCCAATAAAATATGCTTCAATATATTGAAATTTCATTCTCCGAGTATTGTGCTTGATCTGTCTGTTCGTAGAATGTGAAAAAAATACTTGTGAGAGAGCCGAGTACTGGCATTTTGACATACCCTGATCTTGTGCCTGCGGTCTATCTATGGAGCAGTATTGTCGAAGCAGAGTAATAGGATATAAGTATTCCATCATTGTTCGATTATAATTGGTTATTCATTTTCATTCGAAAATGTACCGGGTGAACAATGATCTATTTTCAAGGAGATAAACTAAAATTGTTCATTAAACATTGAATATTTCAAAACTGAAAATACGAATGAAAAAACTCATCACACTGAAAGAGAATATATCAGAAAATGTATCAAATTAGAAATCAATGAAACCAACTGAAACTATGGAATTGGCGCCCGAAAGACCAATAGTTTGACGAACTGGCTTGCAGGAAAAATCTAAAATTTGAAAATACTGTTGAATATCGTTATTACAAGAATCATGAAACTATCGTTTCATTTTGGAAATCGGAATATTGAGAATATAATTCTTAAAGTATTTCCCAATTTCTTTGAAAAAATCAATTACATTGTTTATAGAAGACTGTGACGTTGTATCTGAGTAAAACTTTATATTCTGAACTGTTTCCGATGATATTTAGTTGTCTCAATAATTCAATAACTCTCAACGTTAATCAAATCCCAATTGTGCAACAATTCTCATTTGTTGCACCATCGGTGGACCACACTGAAAAGATGATCGCTATTGACCCTGTGTCGTTGATTTGAACTATTATGTTTTGGGTATAGCCGAAACTTTACAATGTTTATGAAGTTAGTTTTTGATCGTTGGTTTTCCATCAGATATACCTCCATTATTGTAACGAAGTTTTTAACATGAGTGGGTGTCCATTGTATCACGTATCCTAGAGTTGTATTTTTGAAATCGTACACCATGATATCTCCAACGTTATAATCCTCTTGCATTCTCACTTCGGCAACATTATACATGAGAGCATAGAAATTTGTTATTTCAAAACTTGTATGGTCTTCAAATAAGTGACATATTATCACTCGGTATCCTTCGTCTGTGGCTTTGGGCATTGGTATGAAGCAACTGAAAACAATATGGAAATTGAGAATGAAAAAGGGGTGGTGAAAGTAGTTTATACGACAACGATAGATATGATGGTTATATCGAAGACGAAGTTTGAGCAATAAAAATAATGATTCGAATAAAATAACTATGAAAAATTTAAATTGAAATGCACAAATAAATATTTCTAGAACTAAAATGAACTTGCAAAAGAAATATGAAAAAATGATTGTTAATTTGCAAATTTTCATCAAAAATGAAATTGCGATGCATAAAAGAATGTAAAAACTTTAGAATGGTGAAAATGAACGTCTGTGTGACCTTCCTTCATTTCTTCTGAATAACAGAGACATCAAACAATGTTTTTCATCAATTACTCGGAGGAATTCGCATCACAAGCGAACTATATTGAATGATATTCACTTCATGATAATAGCAACCATTGTATGCTACCAGTGTTAATCAGATTTATATGATCACCGAAATTGAATATACATCTTTCTGGTTTTCCACAGTTTTCGATAATGAAAACAATACTGAAAGTAAGGCCTTGCAGAATGCTTGTTTAGGTGATCATATTCAATAAAATATACTAGTGACTCTTATTCTCAAACCCATCAGAAACACAGTTTCCCCAACTACACAGTGACGACAATAATTGTTGGCTCCTCTGATCTTTCGTGTCAACTTCTTCGTAACCTTTGCGCACCACTTGAGATGTGTTCGGTTATTAAACTTCTTCTCAATCAAATCTTCTGGCATTCGAATATTTCATACCAGAGGGTATGCTGATCCTCAAGCATAAAAATTCGCATTTTTGTACAAAAATCAGAATTTTCATCTGAATTCACAGTCGATGTCAGATTTTCAGAACTCAGAGTTTTCAAACAGTCAACAACTGATTTCCATATCTCACTAGCGAATTCAATTAAACGAAATATCAGGTCGAGTCAAATCAAAATATACTTAATTGTCAGAAGAAAATAATTCTCATTGACAAAGTATTCATATACAAAGTAGAATGGAAATAAATAAGTAAAAATAAATCGTATACAAGTAGAAAAAAAAAATTCAACTGTCAACCCAAAAGGGCACTGACTTTAACTTTGATGTTTATTCAGTGTTATGTCTCACGATTATTTGTGATTGTGAAGATCTTCCTGTAAATACCTAGACGAGTATAGCACTGAAGATGGCTTAATAGCCGAAAGCGCTCTGCTATTTTTAAATAAATTTATTTACACGAAATACGACTTTCCCTAATCCATCAGACTTCTATTGTCTATTATATAATCAACTGATGAAACCTATAAGTAATCAAAAAAGACAAGAAACTTGTAGAAAAATACAAATCGAATAAGGTAATCAAATTCAAACAAAAATGTTGATATTAATTTTTTGAATTATCAGAGAGAATAGTATTGCGAAAGAAAATGAATATATTGACTATGAAATAGCTATGAATGTCAAAAATGTTCAAATGGACAAATATATGATATATGTTGAGTGAACTCAACTCAAAACTTGGTTTTAACTCAACAGGTTTTGTTTGAGTTCTCTCGCTGCCCTATAGTTGGAAATATTGTGCTAGTAGTCTTCATTCATAGTTGACATGCTATAAGGAAGTGGCTTTCAGTCATGAACCAATTTTTCTTTCGAAATGGAAGAGGAAACTTACACATTATCCATGTATTGTAGCATCCCGGATGATAATGGATGTTTATTTGCGGAATAATCTGGAAATAATGATCTCATCGTGTAGTACATATCTATTTTCTGCTTCACGTTTTCAATGCTGAATTTATTCATTATCAGGAAACTTGTGATCATATGGTCATCTGTGAAAAAATCAATTATTATTATTTTTCGACCGTTCTTCCCTTTGGTGTTTTCTGAATGAATTGTGTTTTTTATGCGTTTTATGAAATCAGTATCTATGAAACATGAGAGCTAAATTCATGAATGAGACAGATATTAGTCGAACATTAAATTCACATCAATGTGCAACTGTTGAATTTTCCTGTAATAATTGAATCAACGTATTTTATCGTCGAATGAATAAGATCCACGCATATCTATCACAAATATACATTATGGACAAGAAGTGTCGCTATGTGGTTGATAGTACATTTTCCATCACTTTTTCTTTGACAGGTTCATATTGATATTTCTCATGGATCAACCTACATAAATAAAGTATTTCGTATCGTACGACAAATGGAATTGAAAAATCTTGATTATAAATTTCGAGGTTCCTCTGGTAACTGGTTACTTTATAATTTATCGGTCGGTTATCAATAATTTTCTGGTTTCTAGGCCTGCTGGTTGATTACTTGCTTATTCTACCTGAAAAACAGCTGTTTTTTTCTTCACTTCCCCACCACTGACCATCAACATAGGTTCAATGCAGGCGAACCAATCGATTCCATGAAAAAACCATAAAGATGAAATATGATCTTTGATCAGTTGAGAGCTAACCATAATTATATAATGATCGATATTTCGTTCAAGGGCGCACATGCTCAGCACATGTTTTTTTTTGTTATTATTAGAGAAATTATTGTTTTTTATTATTCATTATCGATATGTGTTTGAACTGGTTTCGATGCGATAACCATGGAAAACATGCAACATTATTTAACAAGATGTGACCATTTTCCACTTATATCAATATAGTTCGTGCAGATAGTCGCAGATTGAAAAAAACCTCGGACATTCTGTTTGAGGGAACAATTCCTCGACGAAATGAAATAGTCTGGGGGATCGAGACCTTATGTTTTTCGAGTCGCTGATAATGATTTTCTCAATTTTCAAGTCCAAAACTTATCAGCAGATTGTATTGTATGCAATAAGCTTGTATTCAATCGATTTGATGAGGAGTTGCGTGAAGATATCTGCATATATTTTTCTTGTCAACAGACATGGAACATTCATGTTGACCTTCGGTTCTTCTATACCCTGTTTGAATCTTCATCACTATTATGGTTATGTTCTACTTTCTATGCACTCGGCATTGAAGTGAATTTTTTTTGTCTGGAGCAGATAAATGTGGAAGTTTTCGAATTTCATCAAATTTTCCGAAGTATAGCATGTTTGAAGGAATGACACCATGAATAATTCGAATAAAAATTACTTCGTGCAGCTCGCATAGTTACGGGTTATAAGTAGCTCGTCAATGCCATGCTTCTTTTCGAGGGGGCTATTATTGTAAAACGAAACACCTCACGCGTTTTCAATGTGGATTTTTATGCGTCGCAAAGCCGTTTTGGTCCAATAAAAAAAGATTCACACAGTATATTATCACTATTCATTAACAAAATCACAACATATCAATCTTTGCGAAAAAATAGAGTTGGAATATCATAAGTCTCATGCTGGCACAACCACAAGTCTAACTTTTGTCACCCTGATTGGATATCCGAATAATTCAGCAGCTCGAATTTTCATATTTCTCATGGTTTGAAAAGAAGATGTGTAAAACTATATAAGCAATATACAATAACACTCCATTTTCATCGATTATTCCATCCTGACCAACTTCAAGACTCAAAACGATGCCCTTTTTAA
This sequence comes from Zygogramma bicolorata, assembly GCA_032362365.1. NCBI lineage: Eukaryota > Metazoa > Arthropoda > Insecta > Coleoptera > Chrysomelidae > Zygogramma > Zygogramma bicolorata. Next base: position 140,711 of record JAVJAQ010000704.1, read on the forward strand.
TCTATTGAATTAAATTCATCCAGTGGTAGATTATTCAAAGCATATTCGGAAAAACTTTTTCAAACCCTATCTGTATCGAGATTGAATATATTAACTACGTATCGGGGCAATAGATTTGACCAATAACAGATATCGTAAGAATTCAAAGCTTTTTCTTCTTCAACTCCAGTTGAGAGGAAATAAAAAAAGGATGTCAGGACATTTATATCTCCTCAAAGGACAATATTCATATGATTGCATTTACTCCACAACTGTGGATTCACTCGACATGGGTTTGAATTGACTGGATCGAATCCACCTCATCGATATATGAAGTGTTCGGGTTGGATTGGACCCTCCATGTCAATTCCATGTGATATAGGATAGACCCACCCAATCGCCTAGAAGAGAAGTGAAATTACTTCATAAACTGGTTTGAAATTGCCAAATTCCAAGTAGAGCCTCAAACTCCACTTGGCATATATCCAGAAAATCTTCCCAAACTCTCAGACGTGAACTGTCCCTGAAGCTGTTCAGGACCAACATTAGACCTTTACTCGAATACAGTACCACTTTATAGTCTCCCATTGTAATCAATAACATACCCTTGCAGTGAGGAGAGAAAAGAAGGGCAACTCAGTGGACGGTAAGCCTCAATTCTTCCTCCGACCACCATGGCCACCATCTGCTGTACCGAAGCCTACACAACAAATCCAGTGTTGACTTGTCAACTGAATTCAGTGAATCACGACCCTTCACTCCTCGGTCACTCTTTCAAGCTCTCCCAAAAAAACTTCAGAAGCAGAGTGCGTCAAAATTTGTTTCCAAACAGAATATTCTATCACTGGAACCCACTTCTATATCTATCTCTTAGTGTATGCATGATTCGTGAACTACTTATGACACCTACCCTCGCCAATCCAATTCCTTATAATTCTGTGAACATATGCATTGAGCATAATGGGTTCTTCCTCTACTCTTCTTAAGTAGTACAAGAGCCACCTGCAATAGTTTCTTTCGGTCCTTGCGAAAAAGGATCACTGGGGCCTAGTCGCTGACGCTTGCGTCCCCCACCCTTTACCATATCCACTTCATCTGTCAATTATTGATTATTTGAATTATTTCCTCAGGAATGAACTGAATGCCACGAAATAAAAATCCAATATCCTGGTAATCAGCTTGAGCGATCGATCTCAGATGGTTTTTTCATGAGAGATTATCACTGATCGTGATTTCTTACAACGAGATACTCGACTTTGTAGAATAGTTATTCCTGACATCTGAATACTGGATGATGATGGATCGGCTTCCTTTGAGAAGAGACATGCCTGAAATTTTCCACCATTGAACTCCAACAAGTTCATGTAACTCCATTCTATTATTTTTGCCAAGTCATCGTTAATTCTATTGACGTTAATGTTTCTCTGAATTTACGCGTCGGTATGGGGACTCTGGAAGAGAAACCAGTATGAAGAGCACTAAACAAGATGTTTTTTTTCAGCAATTCATTGACATGAAGCAAAAACAATTTTACTTTCTCTGACTATAATTTTCATTCTCAAAACTTCTTAATTGAAGCCTCGGAAAGTATCTGAAAAACAAATACTTAAAACGTATGCTATATATCTTTCGCGTGATTCATTTGATTGTGTTGGAGGTATTGGATGTGGCATCTCTCGAATATTTTCTCCATTATTCCTCATTATGTAAATTTCAATTGATCGAATGAAAAAATATAGATTTGAGAAAGAGAAACGAGATTATACATTCGAAAAACATTTTCAGCTCATGCTATGATCTTAGGAGTATCTCTATTTCGAGCAAAGATTGTCATTTTTATCCCATACAATACGGACTCTGTGATATGGATGAGAATTTGAGGGTTCAATTCATCCCGATATCTATTCAGGGTGAGAAGTTAAACTCGAGGCCATGCCAGCTTGAGAGTTGAAATAGCCAAACTTCGTTTGCCAACAAACCACGAAAGTGAACAGTTTTTGGATAATGTGATGGATTTATAATTAAATAGCTTTATTATTGAGGATTAAACGACTTACCTGAAGGAAGTTCAATCCAAATTATACGAGGTTGGTCACATCCGAATAGATCACCTTGTAGTAGTACCTCTATGACTGAAATGCGCAAGTTGAAAGAAAGAATGATTCACGATGCCCCTATCTCACGAGTCCTCACCCGAATATCCGTCAATATACCTTGCGATGATATCGCCTTTTTGGGTCGGGATGACAGAAAAAATAATATATTGGATTTTTTTTCTTCTTTGAGATGGGTGGGTGTCTCTCTATTCGGATGTGACCAACCTCGTATAATTTGGATTGAACTTCCTTCAGGTAAGTCGTTCAATCCTCAATTATACTTCGGTTGGTCCCATCCGAATAGATCACCTTGTAGATGTTTAAAGAATTATTAAAAGGCGATGAAAATTTTATTCAGACTGATCTCATACTAATGAAGTAGTCTAAATGAACTGGTTATTCTTCTTATAATTCACCAATATAAACTAAGAATTTGATACAGACAGTATTTGAATGTCTTGTGCTGAGGTGTAGCTGGGTGATGAGGATTATTATAAGTAAAAATGAGAAAAAAACCTAACTGAATGTGTGCGGTTTTTTAATTGATAATCGTGGATGTCATGCACAATTCACGTTCCACCGTGGAAAATGGTGAAAAAAATATATATATATATATGTTTGTCAAATATATATGATAGTGTCAATTGACATTGATATTGATCTAACATGCCATCCAGTTTTGAAATTGTGAATACTGCAAATCATAACTTCTTTGCTCTCTTGGTCTTCTGTGGATAATTTGGTTCTCGGCAGTGAAGAGACAAGCACGTCTGCCCCTCAAGCGGAAGACTCGGGTTCAACTTCCCATCGAGCTTCCGTGCTGGGACTCACACGCCAAGAGGCAAAAGGCCTCGTCAATACATTTTCTGCGGAAGATTCGACCTCTGAAGGGCGACACTCGTCAACCGGTAAACGATTTTTATTTTATTAATTTTTTTTATTTTTTTTTTATTTTTTTATTTTTTTTTTTTGTACTGATCATACAATAAAAATGCTACTCATTCTGATTTTGAATCATATTTTTACGCTTTAGCAAGCTTTAGAGCAACCATAACAATACGTTTGTGATATATTTTTCAAAATGAGGTTTTCCAATTTTTCTAATTTGGTCAACACTTGGTAAGGGTCCCAGATTTTCTCATATCGGGAAAAAAGTGGATCGTATTTTGAAAATACCCCTCTGAAACATTTCCATTGTATCATAGTTATATGCATGAGATATCAGATTTCAAGCTGATCTATGTAATTTTCTAGTACTATAATTTTTACCTAGCTGCATCCATGGGCGATCTACCTTATCCACATCTCCTTAGCAAATATCCACCAATGAGATGGACATAAATTGTATGGTTTCATCGTATTTGCAATCAGTGATGCCATCAAAATCGCTGAAGGTTCACCCCTCAGTTTTTCTCCTGGAAAATGGATGCCAGACAAAATCGGTTCACCCAGGGAAAGATGGCACCACAGTGGATGTAGGTGCTTAAACGAAACTAAAAAAATTATATATTGTGGTTCAAAATACAATATAATGGAATTCAAAATTGACATCAATTTGTGGAAACCAAGTTTGGGACTGCGATAACAGAAACACAAAATATGTTACTTTGTCCCCTTCGATCATTTTCAATATTCTAGGAAAATGTGGGAGTGGTGATGATTGGGAAAACAAATGTTTGTGTCAGACCAAGTTGATGTAATGCATCAGTTGCATAACTTATTGGGTTTGGCTGTAAAGATAAAAATGTTTTACCCTACGTGTTAGAGTAGTTAGTAAACAGATCAACTTCAGCTTATCGAAACTTTTGGCCCGCTCTTGGAAGGCGTATTCTCGATATTGCATTCCGAAGGTGACACATCATGGACTTTGATCTGCTATAAACTCATATTTCGAATTCATTTATGAGACGAACATCACTAGTTGATAATTTTATATATATATGCATATATACACACATACACACACACACAGACAGGTCTCGCAATAATTGTGTGGACTCCTGAAATGATGATACAAATGGGGACTTCGAAGTTATATACGCTACTAACACCCTTATGTCGTGCGTCAAAAGGAGATCCGACCCTGGTTTTGATACACTCCAAAAAATATATGTTTTTAGTCAATAACCACAACTGGGGACGTCCACACAAGTGAGTGGCGTGTTAAAATCATGTGGACATACACTCTCACACACTTCAGCCTGTTTTCATTCCAATTACCAGATACCTACTCAGTTTGTACAAATGCCAATTCCGGCGCGATATTGAATAGATGGTATATTGTGAGATAGAGATCTAGGTCCCATCCACGCTTAGAATGATTCTGATAAATGTATATTTATATTATTTTTACTGTGAGAGTCAACCTCACTATGAAACATCTAATGAATTGTACTGTAACTATCTGCAAGGGTTCTGTAGGGGAAGTATGGATGATTCAAATTTTCATTCATGTGGTTTCGACATATTGATTATGTACTTATATGACTATGGACCTTTCAATTTTTACCAAACAGGAAAACATATAATAATATAGCATAGTGATTCAGTTCTGAGCCATCTTCGATGTTAGTTTATGTTATGTTAGTTTGAAATCGATTGCATAATTTGTACCCCACAGATAATAAGCAGAATATGTAATGATATTGCAGTAATACGGGTTTTGAGTTTTGTATAAGCTGTTTCAGAATTGAATTCCAAATTAGTAGCACACGGCGAAACCATATCATTAATAGTTTGTTATCATCAGAATCGTAATATGTTATTGTCATCAAGTTATGGGCTATTTTCTTAAGTTGATGGAATCCACCGCAAAATTTATACCGGACGGGCATAATTACATTTTTCTTCTATACTCATTACATTACAAGCATGTTTTTATTGACATAATGTTTTAATATTCTTTTCGTAATTTTATAATTCTCTATTGATGTTTTCCACCACAAAGGTAGGTTACTCATTTATCATTCTCATTCTCTACCGATGCTTAATTAATATTTCCTCTTTTTCGTAGATCTTAACATTGTAACATTAAAATTTTTCTGATGATGAAGGATTCATCCTTCGAAATGATGTGAGTCTTCTGACTACATGTTTTAATATTCTTTTCGTAATTTTATAATTCTCTATTGATGTTTTCCACCACAAAGGTAGGTTACTCATTTATCATTCTCATTCTCTGCCGATGCTTAATTAATATTTCCTCTTTTTCGTAGATCTTAACATTGTAACATTAAAATTTTTCTGATGATGAAGGATTCATCCTTCGAAATGATGTGAGTCTTCTGACTACATGTATTTTGATGTATGTCCTCCGACTACTTACAAACATATAATAAAGATTATATTTGGTGGAGTTCGACTGTTTCTCCCCTACCCAGTTCCATCTCACCTCCACTGTAGTCATGGATCGCCACCGTTGGTTAAAATTTTATTGTAAATATTAATTCGATATCGATGGAAAAATGTGTATGGAAAAACATTATTATCGTTATCATATCACTAACATATACAATCATTGCAGAATGAGTTCAATGATAGATGGAGCCAACGTTTCTTTCATTCTTGAGTGAAATCATCATCCTCCCAAATTTACACCTAGTCGCTTAATTGTGGCAGTGCTAGACCAAATGTAGAAGTCCATTTCGCGCTTCGACACCCAAGACAATTAGCCGACCCTTGCTAGCATAAGGTTCTGCCTTCTGGGCGCACTCGAAAGAATATTCAAAAAAGGAGTATGAATGAATATATAGATGAAAATTCTGCGAGGACGATTTCATTTCCCATCCAATGAATAGAATGAGACTAGTGTACAAGTATATGGGTTCCATTGCTAATTAACTATTGACAAAAATTAAATTTACAGTCACCAAGTATAATGAACGAATTTATCGGCTTCACTGATTTGTTTCAAAAAGCCGCTATTATCGCTTCAATCGACAGAAATGATTACGCATAGAGAAACAACTAGGGGAATCCTCGATTCTTTCGCGTGGTACCCTTCTCATAGTTGCCACTTTTGTTGTCATGCCATATTGCGACTCTGGATGAATACTACTTATGTGAACTGAACGGAAATATATTCGAATAACTGGGCTCAGCAAAAAGGCTAAATTCTCTTATTTCATGTACCTATTTAGATTGTTATGATCGAAAAATTGTCCACAAAATATCAGTGGGTGCACGGTAGTCTCATACACTGCGCTGGATAATTGAAAAATGCCCAATATTTTTGTGAGAAAGTTCGGTTCAACACGGCGGCGTGTGTAAGGATGATCCCTAATGATGTTGATATTTTGTGGACCCCCCGCCATAATATTTGCAAGTGAAATCTGTTTACCATTCCTTCATTCCAGCTTATAGTTTGTTTCACAGCTGTCCCAATAAAGTAATGTGGCTAGTGCTCGTGAAAGCACTTAGAGTACTTTTGTGCTCGTAAGCACTGGGCCCCCGAGAACTTTTTTGAACCAATGCTTGGGGCATCGAACATTTTACGAAAGGCTTAATGCTTAGTGATCCCGAAAAGTACTCTACTAAAGTGCTGGGGAGCACTACCCAATGGGCCCACGCACGTTGAAAATACGTTGAGAAGATGTTACATAACCAACGGTTGAAAAAGTCGAAATGTCGTGGGAAATGACATTTTCTTGCATATTATTGAGAAACGTTGTGTTTCAACGTATTATTATAATTTACTTCAGGCGCGATCTGAACGTTTATTTACAACGTGTTGTTATATTATATTACTATACAAATTTATATATGTAATAAATAATGTATGACTAGTGATCATTTCCACCATCATTTATACCTTTCATAAACGTTGTCCATCAACGTTATATAATAGTATATCTTGACCCAAATGAATATGTTGATTCCGAACATAAATGTATATTATATTAACTAGCAAGTTTATTCATTCAATCAATAACATATTAATAATGTTTATTTCCACCAATAACCATATCTTTAAAGAACGTGGTCTTTAAATAATATATCACGAATATATATAAATATACAATCATAAAATAACATTGTTTCATTACGTTGACTTACATTATATCACCATAAGAACTTTGTCCATAGTGACATATTCAAAAATAAATGTAAGATGGAATATAACCCCTTCAGTATCAATTTTTCTTCCCCGATCCAGCAATAACTCCTTTGTTTTGGATTAATCGACAGAACTCTCATCTATTCTTTTCCAATTGAAAAGTTCGGTCACATTGGCAGAAATGTATATCGGAGCATTCTTCTTGTCAAGCCCTCTGTCTCTTATTAGCTCAGACTCTCTGACAAAATAAAAATGGTGGAGAATCTCCTGAAAAATAGAGACAGTAGGTACAAAGTAGTGGTGATTGAACTGAAATTTCAGAATATTAAAATTACGGGTGCTTGAAATAGTAAAATATTACTCACCAACTCAAAAATGATTGTGTAACAATATTATTTCACGAAGTAAGTGGGTATAACTCACCTGTCAACATGACCTGTTGTCGTTCGCGATAACCGCTACGAGCTCGGGCTACAAGATACATCGATGAGCGCTAAGAACAGAGCATGCGCGGATGCAAAACGTTCAACGTGAACGTATATACCATGTTCTACACTTACGTGTATGTTACCGAATCAGTCAATAGAGAGTATAAATGATATGCAATTTCAATATTGAATTGGGAGTAAATGATATTGTTTTAATAAAACGTTCAATCCACGTGTATCATCAAGCAGTGGTTTTTGAATGTATCCAATAACTTGTTTATATGTCGTTCCCTAGTAACGAATGAACAAAATACATTAATAACGAATATAACAACAAAATGAAAATACGAGATTGAATGGTTGTTCAATAGCGAATCAAATACGTATATCCATGTATCACCATCAACAATGAGTAGATAAATAGTTGATAGATCGGTTGAAGAATATATTCAAAGTAAACGTTCAACATCAACATGTATATAACCTATCATCAACTGAGAGCATGGATATGTCATATAAACGTTTTATGTGAACATAATGATATTATTCATATAAGACGTAATATCAATGGGGCCTATCAACTAGTAATTGTTGAAAGTATTTGATACAATGTTGATATAACGTTGTTTGGTAATGTGAAAATCACTTTGGAGAATAGTGCATATTATCAAAGTCATTTAATAACAAGAATATAAGTAGGTTCATTATCAATTTGAAATGTATATTTCATTATAACTATCAACCGAACGAGTCGAAGAAGGTTGATAAGTCGTTTGAAAAATACGTTCGATGTGAACGTTGATACCATGTTTTATACAAACGTGTATGTTATTGAATTAATCAATAGAGGGTATGAATTATAAGTGACTTTAACGTTAAATGGAAAGATATAGATATCGTTATCATAAAACGTCTAATCAACGTGTTTTACCAATTTCTGGTTATTGAATGGTTTCAATACAATCTTAAAATAACGTTCAATGTCATAACATTTAAATCACATAAACAAACAACGTATTCTCACCAGGTTTCAATAATAACTATTATATTAATACAAATATTCAAAAAATGAACAATTTGTTCAGGCCAGCCTCAACTCACCTACACTGTAGGTTGACAGACTAACACCTATTAGAAAACAACTACTCCCCTGGCTAACACCACGAAGGGCATTGGATTACATCCAACAGGTGTTAGTGTGGGATTCTTCACAGAAGAAATTCCACATATACTCTTGGCGATAAACCACCAGAATTGATTTTCAATTATTGGGACAGGACACACTTGCAGACCGGTTTCGGGATTTTTGGCCTCTCGTCAGTGCAAGGCAGTGCCATCATCGACATAAGTTGATGACTTCCCATAATTAAAAATCATATTCGAGTGGAGTATCTTCCCTAGACCTAGGCTGATACAAACAACTAGCAAAATAGCCGTTGCTGCGCCATCTGCCCGTAGACTAGGTAGTAACCAAGAGCATATCCGCATGGCCCCAATTCCTCGTACAAGGAAAATTCGAAGCTTTGAATCAACGTAAGTGTGCCCATTGGGTAAGCACTAAGCCACTTAGGCTACTCCCTAGTTCTCGAAACAGAAAACGTGGCTGGTATCACATCATAGTCTTGATCTCTTCCATATGCATCTTCGAAAGATCTCAGTCTTGTTATGAATGTTTTCGAGTGTGTTGAGTCTCGGTGCAGTACGCAGTTTAGATAGATGAGTTCTATCAACTAATATTTTATGGTTGCATTGAAAAGTGATGGTTAATGTAGACGACTTACGGAAAATGGGCTACAGAGTAATTTCTAAAAGTTATGATGCAGTTATCGACTTTCTGAACAATGATAATGTCCATCGAAACAACCATTTGCCTAGTTTCAAAGAAAAATAACGAGGGATTTCAACGAATATATAAATATATATAATCTGAATTTCGGAAACGGTTCCAACAATTTTCATGAAATTTATAGGTATGCAGGGTTTTTAGAAGGCAATGAATCGACCTAGATTGGTTTTATTTCTGAAAAAACGTCGTGATATTTCCGTTTTCAGGCAAAACGTTCGTCGAACTCGTGTTTTTTTATTCATTTATTTTCACAATTATATTTCCTCTCTCACGAGTACGCCCAGAGCCTTATGCGAGCAAGGATGGTTGATCATTTTGCGTACCGAAGCGCTCTGGGGCCTCTTACCTATTTTCACGGTATCGCATTTGCCATGTCAACTTTAGGAAAATCCAGAAAAACCCACAGTGATACCAGGAAGGTGGGTGCATTTGTTTTCGAGGGCGACAAATCGATCTAGCTAGGTTTCGTTTTAGGAAAACGTTGTTTTATCCGTGTTTTCAGGCACTCACGTTTTTTCCAGATTTATATTTCCCTTTACTGAACATTCTTACGAGTGTACCCAGTAGATAGAACCTTGCTCGTTCAAGGGTCGTCTAATCATTTTCGGTGCCGAAGCGCTCTAGGACTTCTCAACAATTTTTACATTAGCACATTTGCTATTCCCTCTAGGGAAATCCAGAGAAACCCAAAGTGCTACCGGGTAAGTTGGTGAAGTCAATCCAGATATCCCATCCAATAGGATATGTATATAGGCTACTAACTATGGCACTATCGCCTGTCGCACTAAGGCAATCAAAAAAATTATGCGCCGACCGCGTTTCGAACCAGCAGTGTAATAGCCAAATTGAATATAAGGACCGCGCCTCAGACCGCTTGGTCACACCGATCGACATGTTCCATTAGATTTTTTTTTATTATTATGTCGGTGAGTTCAAGAAATATTATACAAATTTTATCAGTATGCAATTCGTATCTGAATATAAGTTATTAATTTCCAAAAAACACGATTTATTGAAAACAAAAAATCCAGCTAGTCAATCCTTCATGAAAGAACATTTTATTGAGGGTTCGGCACAGCTCTGGTTTATTTTCTGTTGAGAGTAGTGGATCAGCCATTGCTGAGCATTATGCTAGTTTTCAGTAACCGTTAGTATTCTGGAATATACCTTCCATAACAAAATTCACCAATTATCAGGACAAAAGGAACAAATATTGGAGAATTGAAGAATTTCAACGAATCCCTGAGTATTCATGATAGTACGGTTCTACATCTCGACGAGAAGCAAAAACAAACGCTGTTTCCATCCATAGAAATGCAGTTTCTCCAATGATTTTTGATGATTCTCAAGTTGGATCTCCTGAAAGCACTAGAACTCATCATAGCTTGTTTCCCACCCCTGTTGCGAATAACAGTCCTCAAAGTGGATCTGAAAGTGTTTCGGTGAGTTCTCCCGAGGTTCCGTACCAAAAATCTGAGTATGAATATGATCTATCAAGTGATTCATCTGAATCGGAAGAAAATGATGTCGACGATGCAGACGCAGAAGAACGTACTACCGAGAAACCTCTTTTTTATATGCAGATTCACACGAAAGGGAAACCCTGTAATGTTCAAAGAACACCGCGTGAATCAAGGGACAGAAGATACAAGTGAAGTAGGAGGAGGTAAACGAGCGCTTGCCTTTCATTGAGCTGAATTAATTATTTATATGGCTTCATCATTCTCATTCTACTTTTCAATCAGACTTGCCCCATTTGGATGGCAATCGTAGCTATGAAAATTCTGAAAGAAGGTATATTGAATCTACGCTAGATGAGACTTCGCCAGCTATGTCATTACTGAATGCGCCTCTTTTTTTCGGGTGTGTCTCCCTAGTCTCCACTAGCTGTATCCTCCTTATCAGGAAATCTTACAAAATCAAAAACTGGTCCCGAGAAAACAGTTGATGGTGAGTTTCTGGTCTTTGATTCCAGATTTACTCAAACAACTCCCATTACAACTCCATTATCGAACACACAAGAAAACATTAGCAATTCTACCTCATGGTAGGTGTATAATGAAAATGTGGTAATAATGAACGTTGCAATTCTGTTGTGTTAAAATGCTATTGAATTCCATTCACTGATATCATGACTCAGAGGGGTCATTGATGAGGAAAAAAGTAAAATAATTACAAAATATGCATATTATTATATACCGCAGGTATCATAAAAGGAAAACGTTGTCCATTGGGCGCCTTCGTAGATTGAAACCCTGTCGCTCTTAAATTTCGGGATCCCTACTTTGATTTCAGGATATCGATTCTGATCTCGCTATCCCAACTAGTTTGTGGCTTATTCATTTGATTTCATTTAAGCAGCTCCAATTGGGCTGTAGAACACTGGGCACTAGATGAATCGTCTTCACTCGAAAATCACAACATGGCAAGACAATGATTATAAGATTTCATGTCAAACAGTGTGAAGTTCTCCATATGAGGGTGAATTTTCAAGTATTCACATCCGCCGCTTCTGATGAGAAAAATTATCTGAAAGTAGTACAAATTGCTCATTACTTTTTCTGGAATATCAAAGATGAATTGAAAAGACTCGTTGATTTGTGCGCAGGGGTGTTAAAACAACTGGAACTGCTGCTAGCAGTGGACCAAGAATCGGTTCCTCGTTGCAGATAAATTTATTTATCAGCTCCACAGAGGTCGATAGATAGAGGTCTCCTGCTTGCATGGTGTGCGACCAACTACTTATGGTGGTGCTAGAGAATTCACCCTCGTTCTCCTAGAGCTGAAAAATGAATACTCCTGATAAAATAAGTACATCGCCTCAGAGCGTCACGGCTAATAATAGTAATAGCCATCCTCTATCAGCACAGGCTATGCCTTTGGGTAAACTCGATGAGTATTGATGAGGTATCATTATCATCATATCTTCTCTAACCTCTTTTCATGATTTTTGTTACTCCGTCATTGTTCATCATCATATCCTTCAATATATAGTGGGTTTGATGAAATTCCAATGTTCATATCGAAAAAAGTATTACCAATAATTATTGAACCACTCACATATTTAGTGAATCTTTCGTTTACAACAGGCCGTTTTCCTTCTAGCCTCAAAACAGGCAAGGTTGTGCCTGTTCAGAAGAAGACTTATTCTATAAGTTTAAACGATTTTCGTCCAATTACCACTCCATCTTGCTTCTCAAAGGTGTTTGAACTGTCATATTCCGAGAGACTCATGGATTTTTTAGTGAGTAGAAACATAATAACTGAAAGTCAGCATGGATTCTATCCAGGCAGATCAACTAGCAGTGCTATTTGTGCATTTATGGAAAAAACTGTAAACTTCATTGAGGCGGGTGAGTGCCCTGCTGGAATCTTCTGTGATTTAAGCAGGGCATTCGACTGTGTCAATCATGATGTGCTTCTCTCTAAACTTTATTCCAGCGGAATACGTGGAGTAGCCAATGAGTGGGTTTCTTCATTTTTGAATAATCGAGAACAGTATGTTGTTATGTTTCATTGTGATGGAGCCATGAAAAACAAGTACAGTTCCAATAAAAGAATGGTATCTATGGGTGTCCCGCAGGGCTCTGTGCTTGGGCCCATTTTATTTGTGCTCTACATAAATGATCTGGACAAATTATTTGATGATAAATCTTGTATTCTATATGCGGACGACATTTTTATTGTTGTTAGTGATAAAGACCATAACATCCTGAACAATAATTGTTCAGATATTATGAATCGTACTGTGGATTGGTGCTCTAAAAACAGTTTATATCTAAATCCGAATAAAACTCAAATCATGAGATTCCATAACAGACAAAAGTATGCGCAACCATAAGATATTAGTTTACGGAACAGTCATGAACCCTTGGCTCAGTCCGATTCGGTCAAGTTTTTGGGAGCGATGTTGGATGATACCTTAAACTGGAGAACGAAAATTGAATTCACTTTCTTTCTTGTTTCGAAATCTGAAGTCAGTCTTAACCTCAAAACAACTAGTTATGCTATACTACGCTCAAGTAGAGTCTCGCTTGAGGTATGGCCTCCCATTTTGGGGAAATACGTTCTTGGCTGCTAACGTATTTACAGCACAGAAAAAACTCGTGAGAATTATTGCAGGTGTCTCTCAACTCAGCTCCTGCAAACCCTCATTTGTAGAATATAAGATTTTGCCTCTGGTATGTTTATTTATTTCTGAAATGTCTGTTTATGTATTCAAAAATAGAACATTATTTCCGACCAATGACTGCATACGTGAGAGATCAACTCGACAGGAAAACAACTTTCATATTCCATTCAGTAGATATAATATCACAATCAATACACCAAAATATCTGGGACCAAAAATCTTCGATCTGTTGCCTGAAGATTTAAAATCTACTCAGTCTGAGGGACTTTTTGAGAGAAATCTTAAAAATTATCTACTTGAAAAATGTTTTTATATTTTAACGGACTACATGACTTGAGCAAAGTGTGTTCAAAATGTTCAATTCTTTGTTCTGTATTATATATTAACCGTATTATAATCAATGTGTTTTTTACCATTATAATTTTATAATTCAATTCAGATGCTTCTCCAGTGATGTATTAGCCTTGTTTCATGTTAGTTCTCTTAGTGTTTTGTTTGACAATTTCTATACGATGCTGCAATGTATTGTCTTGGAAAATAAAGGATCTATCTATCTATCTATCCTTGGAGGAACCGATTGGGAGGCCATGTGTCGAATCTATTGTGCTTTCGCACTTGTTTATCTCTGATCATCAGACGAGTCGGGACTTGATCTATGTAGTCTGGATATACTCGGCAAACAACCTCGTCCTCTTCTCTCCACACCATTCCAAAAAGTGGAAAATGAGACAAATACTGGTAAAAAAACAACTACTTCCGTGAACCTGGTCAAGTGTGGAAAGTATTCCCGTATATGGGAGAGGCAAAAAAATATATATAAGATATTAATTGCAATGTTATTATAATTTGTCATAAATTATTTTTCCCATAGAAAAATTCGAGTGAGGCCCATTCTTCGATATATTCTGAAGGCGCGCTGGTGTCATCCACCCAGAAGAATGTGACCTGTTTTGATGAAGTTAGCCAAGTTCAAGTGCCTTCTGTATCCGTCCGGCTAACATTTCTGCCAAGATATTGCAAGCTGGTATAATTTTCAGATTCCAAAGTAGCGTATCCATCACCCAATCCATTGATGGCATATTCAACTTCAATGTCCCCATTTTTTGAAAAGTGTGTATGTGAGTTCAATCCTCTATCTTACTAGATGGTGTGGACATTGTGCTGACCTGCTTCCTGTGGACCTAGTTCACAGAGTTGCAACTGGTGGCAGCACTTTCCAAGTCCCCATAACATTTTTATTACACTGGCCCTTGACACGGCAAAAATTTGAATCAGTCGTGTGGACAAATTGAAATATAAACATTTCCGTAGGTTTTAGGGCGCACTGTGCACGTTGAAATACCGGAGAAATTGTGGGGACGCGTGTAAGTCCACACGATTGATGAAGTCCACACCAGACGGATAGTGTACAGGTGTGTGTCCACACAATTATAGGGCGACCTACGCATATACACATATACACATACATACATATATATATATATATATATATATATATATATATATACATATATACACATATATACAACACACATACACACATACACACATATACATATATATTCTCCACCAGAAAACTCAAGTTCCTGAATATTTCGTCCATTTGTTGTTGTACGTCGTGAACCGCTCTCACCATCCTCTGTTTTGTCTGCTTGAGGTGTCCCTCCTCTGTTTATTTTTCTAAGACTGCCATTGACTTCGATGAGCAGTGCCCTTGAGGTGTTTTGAAGGGAAAGGTTGTACCTTCAGGTCTGGTGCAAGCAGAAATCTCCTGTGGTTCGAAATCGAGGGAGGAACGTTGCATAATGCTTCATCAGCACCGGCTTTGTCAGACAAAGTAGTCTTGAATGCTTCAGCATATCGATCACTCATCAGGCATAGCTGTACTGAGGGCTGAGAAACCTTTGCCAAACGAAATTTGAGTGTCCAGTAGAAAACCTCAATTCAGATGCCGAGAAAAAAGGTCTGAACTACCGGATTCAGTTGGGGTGGATATGAGGTAGTGTAATGGCCTGGAACCTGCGCCAACAAAAAAGAAATTGTTTTCGTGCGAGAGACACTCGGCGAGCACAACTCAGGAAGTGTGCGGGACAAAAAAAACGGCATATGATGATTGAAGGTCAGCCGTAGAATGATCTACAAAGTAGATTGCCCCTGCCGATGATCAATGATCAGAAATCATTGTCAGTCTCAGCTGTTTCCAATTATACGTCCACTCACGTCTTTGGTTCCGTTCTAAAACGTGACAAAATATGAAAAACAAACTTACTTACGACGAGTAAGAACAGAGTTTGTCCTCGAGTGTTTTTAGGTTCCTCGTTGTCGTTCTCTTGTGCTTGTGTCAGATAGGTACACCACTGCAGTGCGAAATCATCCTGGGCATCACTACCGTAAAACTTTGCTTCAGTCGGATCATTTCCCAGTATAGTAGTAACAGCGTTATCACTACGGAAAGATTGACTGTTGGTGGCGGAAAATTCCGATGTCAAATCTGAAGACGGACCTGCGCCAACCAAAGAGAAATTGTCTTTGGGCGCGAGACACTCGGCTGGCACAACTCAAAAAGTATGCAGGGCAGAAAACGGCCTAGGATGATGAATGAAGTTCAGCCGTATGTTGATCTACAAAGTAGATTGCCCCTGTCGATGATCAATGATCAGAAATCATTGTCAGTCTCATCTATTTCCAATTATATGTCCACTCATTCCGTTGGTTTTTCTAAAACATGACAAAAAACATTAAAAACAATCTTACTTACTAAACGAGTAGGAACGGAGTTTTTCCTCGAGTTTCCGTATTGTTCGCCAAGTTTCTACATTGTTTTTACTGAGCATCGTTTGTTTTGTTTCCCATAGTACATAATATGGAAAATTTTCTTCAATTCACTCATTTAAACTAATTTACACTTTCGAACTTATCACATTCAGCGCAAGAAGTATATTGACGGATATTCGGGTGAGGACTCGTGAGATAGGGGCATCGTGAATCATTCTTTCTTTCAACTTGCGCATTTCAGTCATAGAGGTACTACTACAAGGTGATCTATTCGGATGGGACCAACCGAAGTATAATACTCAATATATTTCATTGGGTTGTGCCATATATCGGGTATTTCAATTCAATCGTTTCGTTCGCATTTGGTAACTTTATTATTCTATGATTAATATAAACTTGGGAGTATGTGTCAGAAGAATATAATATCTTGTCGTGTATTTGTTTCGAATGGAAAAGCACAAATTGGAATTCCTCTTCAACGTTCAGGAAATGAAGGTTTCTGCTTGTAAAAAAATATCACCATAATATCACTGTTCTTCAGACCTAGCCATAATAAGATTAACTATGGAAATATAATGAAATAATGCATCAAGCTTTTTCACTCGAGGAATCTTTAAGTAAATGATATTTCACTGTTTCCGGGATTTTTGATTCCAAATTGGACCTTTGATTTTGAGTTATTTTTTTATTCAATCTCGATAATAATAAACTCGGGGAATTGAATGCTGAAAAAATATATGAGTAGTGATTCAACATTGAATGAGTTCGTTAACGAAAACCATAGGTAATCAACGATCGACTATTCGATTCCAAATCCAATCGGTTTGTTACTACTAAATGAATGTTGTTATCAAAAAGGACGTTGATAGAATGATTGAAGATTTGTTGAATTTTCTGAATTATGTGTAAAATCATTAAGGAAGTATTATTTAATACTATAGTGAAAATTGGAACATGAATTAAAAATGGTTGAAAAACCTAGAAGCTAATAATCTCGGAATTTACTGCATGTATATCTCTTTAGAAAAAAAAATCTGTTCTGTGATAATAGGTAGGAACATGTGACCTCTTCTCCTTTGCTCAATTCTTCATTTCTAACGTTCATATTTTGCTCATTCTTGAAGTTAAACCAAACCGGATACCACTGTCATTTTTTTTTGATGAATATGTTTTTGTTTATATAATGAAAACAATAGTTGACTTCCCTAATGAAATCACATTTCCTACAGTGTTTTTCAAAACTCTGCTCCACAATATATTTCTCAGAATAACAAATGTGCCTGACACTTCCTAGGGTGGAAATTCAGAAGAAAATAAGTATTTGTTCCCGATTGAAGGATAATACTAACATCGCACATTTCAATTGTATGAAAATTTTCTCTTTTGTTTGGCCTTGTTACCAACTCCCTACGCCATTTCAGAAGCAGCAGGATTATTAGCGGTTCCCTAAACCTAGAAACGCGAATTTCTACTTTTCAATACAAAATATGAATTCTCGAAAAAAAAATGCCGGTTCCACTGGGGGATAGGTTTCATGACGTATCGCTTGAAACGGGCGCCCAACCACTGCACGGAGTCAGTGTCTCGTCAGGTTGTTTATGTCGAATACTTACTGGGAACTTCTGGTAAATGTGGCTGTGTCTCCACCCATGTTCTCAAGGTCATTATATCTTCTTTCAAATCCTTTTCGGTTTTGCCGTTTATCTTCAATCCCTGTTCTAGAACTCGGGTTATGTTTTCAAAATAATCTCCGTTCTTCCTCATGTTGCAATTTTGATTTAATCGATTGTGCGTTGATTGCTCTCGAAGAATTTCTGAAAAAAAATATTTATTAAACTTAATTTCCTAGTTCGTGCTCATCCTTGAAGTACCTAGCTCATTGATTCATCACTCCTTGGTGAAAAGGATTATTGAATACATAGGTACTGGTTTCCATTTAATTTCGAATCAACCAAGTCTCGAAGAATATACTTTCACGGGACGATGAGAATGTCTAAGATAACGAATTTGTGGAATGCCGTAAGGCGTAAAAATTGTAAAAACTTGGGGTCAAGTCAATGTATCTCCATAAAAATTGTTGAACTGCAAAAAGGAAAATTCCTGGTCTCTACTACAACAATTTTCAACAAATCACTGAAAAATTAGAAGAAAAGGGAAAAAATGTTCAGAGCAGAGATTCATAACTAACAAATAATATTTGCATAATAATTTCAATGTTGTTTCATTCATATTCCGCAAAAAATAACGAGGTACCTACATAGAAAATATTATAAACTATATACAGTGACTTTCTTTGATGCTCCTCCTCCTTCATATTTTGAACGGGTCAAAACAGAAATTAAAACTTGGAATGATGATATTATTGCATGAATACAATATTTTGCAGTGTAATCAACAGATGAAAATTCCAAGATGGCGACTATGCGCCATCTGGGAAAATAATTGATAAAAAAGGGTCTTGTGATACATCCCTTCGAAGCTCCAGACGAATACTGCATAACCCTGAGATAATAAGTCAATGTCATCCCATACTAGGAAATGGTAAAAGAGCTGGGTTCCGTCCACAAGATGCTCAAAATAGTTGCCATGAACTTATTGTCATAAGAACAGTCTATCCGATATTTTACGCCAATCATTTTCGAACACAGGAACTTCGATACTCCTACAAATATTGATTATTGTCTATCGAATATATCCAATATAGAAGAAGGCTCAGTTCCATATACCTTCTGCTTTTAATTGTTGTCAAACGTAACTATAGGTCATTACCCATAAATCTATGTGATCTGAAAATCATGATTCCTGATATAGATGTAACGGGTGCAACAATATCAAATGGAAAATTCACTTTAACAATTATTGTGGTTTATATACCACCCAATAACTGTGTTGCTTTACATAAACTTTTCTTTGGGTTTCTAGAGAATTTGGATTGCATAATTAACGGAAAGTTTCTGATAATTGGAGATTTTAATATTTCCGAGTATGATATACAGCTTGTCGACCCCAAAGTCCAATGTGTTCTAAATTTTCTGGAAATCTGCGATACAAGGCAATTCGATGATGTTACCAATATAACTAATCATAAATCAGATTTAGTAATAACCAATGTGAATCATTGTATAGTGTCCGATTACGATGAACCACTAGTACCAGTCGATGTGCATCATCCACCGTTATTTATCGAATTCAACTGCTTCTGCGGAAAGTATATTGACTTTAGCACTATTCAGAAGGATGTAAATGGGCAATTCAATTTCAGTAAAGCTAATTTTCCTGCTATGTATTACATGATAGGAGAAGCAGAATGGTCAGATGTAACACGATGCACAAATGTCGAGGCAGCATGCTCTGCACTTAATGAAAAACTGCACAAAATTTTTGAACATACTGTTCCTCTCAAATCTATAAAATCTCGCAGATTCCCACTATGGTTCCACAGTGACATCATTGAAAATATAAAAAGTAAAGAGAAGGCATATAAAAATTATAAACGGCATAGGACAGAATACTATCATAACATTTTCCGAAACTTGTGATCAACTGTGAAAAATAAAATAAGTAATGCATACGACAACTTCGTAAGAACCGCTGTAAACAATATCTTGACTGATTGTTAAAATTTTTGGTCATTTGTTCACAGCAGAAAAGGTCATTCTTGCATTCCAGGCGCGATGAAATACAACAACGTAGTATTCGATAACCCACAGGACATAGTGGATTGCTTCGGTCAATATTTTCAGTCAGTTTATTTAGAGTCTGATGTCAATCTATTTCACTTCAACTGTTAATCCGAACATATAGACACTGAAGGTGTCCACTTGAGATATATACCAGAACAAGACATCCTAGATTCATCTATGAGGCTCAAGGACAAATTAACCTCTGGTATCGACATGTTACCAAGCCTGGTGGTTAAAGACTGTATTCGAGTGTTGTGTGAACCCTTACTGTTTATATTTAACCTGATTCTGACATCTGGAACTTTTCCCCCTATCTGGAAGACTGCCCGTGTATGCCCTATCCTTAAAAAAGGAGGCCCACCAATGTCGAAAACTATCGAGCGATTTCAATACTGTGCAATTTCTCCAAAACCTTTGAAATCTGTGTACAAAAACATATATATCAACAAATTAATAGTCATATCTCAATACAACAACACGGTTTCATACAAAAGAGATCCTGCTTGAATGAATACATGTGTTCTGTTCTAGATAGTCAGGGCCAAGTAGATGTCATTTACTTGGATTTCCAGAAGGCCTTCGATCAAATATATCATTTCACTCTCCTCACCAAACTGTGTAAAATAGGCTCCTCCGAAACATTGGTTTCACTTTTCAAATCCTACCTTCTAGATAGAAAACAGTTTGTAGAGTATGAATCATATAAGTCTGACTCCTATATTGTTACCTCTGGAGTCCCGCAAGGTTCCAACCTTGGTCCACTATTGTTTTTGATATTCATAAATGATCTGTGCGATAATATAACTGTTTCGAACCTGTTCTTTGCAGATGACCTTGAATTATATACTAAAATCGAAACTATTTACGGCTGTAAACAACTGCAAGCAAGCATTACTGCAGTGGAGAGTTGGTGTTCACAAAATAGATTACACCTAAATATTAAAAAATGTAACGTTTTTTCGTTCAGTTTAAAAACTAATGTAGTTCTTTATGTTCATACCATAAACTCCATAATGTTAACTCGCTGTAGAGAAATAAAAGATCTTGGAATCACATACGATTACAAACTCTCCTTCTCTTGTCACATTGATAGAGTGGTCCGTGAAGCGCATAGAATGCTAGGATTTATTTATAGAAATTTCAAAGACCTTAAGAATATATCTACTTTGAAACTGTTATTTAACTCATTTGTTCGTTCTGAATTAGAATATGGTACTATAATTTGGCAACCTATATATGCATATCAGACACAATCTATCGAGAATATACAAAGGAAGTTTTTGAAGTTCTTGAGTTTCAAGGTTAATGGTATTTATCCCATTAGGGGTACTGATCACGATGCACTTCTGGGCAGATTCGATGTAGTCTCCCTAGAGAAAAGGAGGGTAATACTCAGCATAAAATTCTTATACAACCCGTTACACAACAACATTGACATCGCATTCATCTTAAATAATATTAATTTTGCTGTATCGCGACTTGAATCAAGAAGTCAGCTGAAATTTTACCTCAATACACCTAGAACAAACTTTGCTTCAAAATCACCCACATATATAATGTGTCATAATTTTAATAGAATTGGTAAAATGTGTGATATTCACCATGATTCCATACACAGCATCATTAATTGTATTTTTCAACATAATATATGTCTTCGCAATTCTCTCTGATTGCTTTATATATACTAAGATATACTGAGATATTATGTGTATTGTATTTCAAAGCGTTTCCTGTAATTGGGTACATC
The DNA here is from genome assembly GCA_032362365.1 of Zygogramma bicolorata. NCBI lineage: Eukaryota > Metazoa > Arthropoda > Insecta > Coleoptera > Chrysomelidae > Zygogramma > Zygogramma bicolorata. The sequence goes on from JAVJAQ010000704.1 coordinate 162,453, forward strand.
CTGTTGGAAATAAACTGCTTTTTTTTTATTCCAACGACAAGGGGAAAGTATTATACAAATAGTATTGCTGTGGTGCTTCATCTTGTCGGAATACATTTTCCCACCAGAAACTCTCTCGCCTATTACGATTTCCTTTGCGTGTTGTGTATAATCCGCCGGCCGCTGATTAAGTAGAATCCTTCTAGAGTATTCACGGGCATTTGCAACCACTCCACCGAAACACTCCAGTCCTGAAGCAGTTCGAAGCTTTCTGTGGAAGGTTTCAACAGCCTGAGCTCCAAATACTGCTTCAACCATAACCACGGATGATATTCGAAGAGCTTTTGAGAGTTCAAGAAATTCTTCTGCCATAGGCCCTGATGGTATGAATAACTAGTGGTGGATGAAGTTATCGAGCACCCACCACCATTCAGCAAAGATATTCAGTTCTTCAGGTAAAAAATCTCCACGTGCTTATTGTATATGCGAATTCTACACGCAGTTGATCGGGTAAAATGTGTCGACTATTGCTAGGTCCTTGAAGGAACAGAAGTTTTCGCATTCGAAGCGTTTGGTTGATTTTTCCCAGAAACAACTTCTGTCTTATTTTTTCACCCCAATAAGCTTCAAAAACACGCCAGTGTAGATGATTCATATCCAAAACCTTCTCATAATTTCTTGAGAACCCAAGGGGCCTAACTCGATATATTTCATGATATATTATGTCTAGACGATCACATTCTGCTAGACAATCAAGAACAAAATACCTTCTTGGAGAAAAAAAAATGCTACTGGACTTGGACTATCAGTTGATCTTCGCACATAATAGATGAAAAACAACATCGACATTGCAAAAGCATGAGTTAGACAGAAACAAAAAAACCAAAACCAATACTTTTTACGCTAATTCATTACTTCACCCCCACTATTTTCCAGCAATCTGGCAAATTTTTTGAACATGTCAAATATGTCCTTCATGCTCCTTCTAGATTGAATGAAAATTCCTTACTTATTTTGTCATTTGATGAAAATTCAAAAACTGTCAGAGTCTTAGCATATGTGTATTGTTCGAGAGTCATTTTATGTGGTAGTTGAATATTGCATAGCTTAGTTAATTGTTCAGTAGCTGATGAAACCTATTCTCGGGTGTTTGATAATTGTGTTATTTTCCGAAATAGCTGTACATGTTTCAAAAGACAAAACCATAACATTTTATTGCACTCATCTGTCATTGAAGCAGCGATTGATGAACCGTTATAATTCACTATTATACTTCATGCAAATGATAATTATGAGGAGAATTGAAAAAAAAAGATTTGGAGGCGAAGGAAAATCATTAAAATCTAGCTGTACACATAATAGAACACTCACCATACGATTCAGTCGATAGGTAAAACAAAACTGATTTCAAAGTGTGTATATACTTTGGTAGAGATCCATTTACGAGCAGATTGTAAACCTGTTTTCAAGAACGACTACTAATAGTAGATCTTTGACCGCTTGTATAAAAACAGTTTGATATTGTTGATGTATGGTCGATGTTGGATTAAGAAAACTCAAATGGCGTATTTTCAAAAACTTCAATACTCAGTCGGAGAGCTTATTTAAAGACTGGCGAATGAACAAATAACTTGGTTGACGAGCTAAATATTTATCAGAAAACAGTTTCTTTCCTGGCAAATATCACAACGAACATATTCGACAGATTCCTATGCAGCGGATATTTCCTCTTGAAGAGTGGCAAGTTATCAACGAATTGAGAAAGTTGAACGATACGATGCTGAGAACTTATTCTGTAATCTGTGGTCTTCGGACAAATGTCGCAATTATCATTCCATTATATTGTTATTACCTTCAGCCTTTTTCAGAGTGTATCATTTGCACTTTGATAACCTGAATTTTGTTGGATATTTACTGTATTTGTCGGAGTCGATTGTATTGCAATAAATTCATTCAACCGACATTACATTAGCCTGAGTGGTCATTTACTCAGAACTACAACAGATTTGTAAATCGGTCCTGTGAATCGATATTCGATTTCAGTTGCAATAGATGTCACTTTAATGCAACTAGAACCTGTCAAGTTCGGTATATGAAAATATTGATTGCTATTATTAGTTTTTGAGTACTTGGTTCCAACCAAGGTAATTTTATAAAAACAAGTTTATCGCCTGACCAAACATATAGATTGCGCGGGTGTCACTTAGGAAAGGGAGAGGTTTCGGTCACTTTTGCCAACATTGAGAGAGAAGTATCTTAGTAATTGAAATGACATTTAGTTCACCCCCAGTCATGAACCGGTGCAACTTTTGTTATTTGTATCTCAGTTTTCATAAAATTAAAAATGGTGGAAGTTGACTATACTAATAATGACATTGTTTATAGAGGTATAGTTAGGCAATGCCTGTGTAAAAAGGATTTGAAGCGTTTTTGTTACGCCATCTACAGTATAATGTCAATATTTCTGTTTATTCGACAATGCACCAAAAAGTTTCCTACTCTTGAGGGAAAACTAGTTATATCTGTCAGTTTGACTGAAATGTCGAAAGAAAGATAATGAAGCTTTAAAATAGACTGGACAAAAGGATGAACTTGAGGAAATGAAAGTTCAGGCACTGAAATAATATTCAAATCATGAATATCTACTAAATAATTTCACTTCCGTTTCTGAATTTGATTGCCATCTTATGGTATTATGTATAAGTAATCAAGGAAATGTGAGATACAGGCTACGAAGTCCGTAAGTAAAACCATTGTATATAGACTACCTAGTAGGCTAACGCTTATGTATTTACCGTTGGATAGAAATATCATCGCTACAGCGATCTTTTTGACCGGCACGTGGAGTCGAGACAGGCCCGTATTGAAAAAATTGTAAGCAAATTAATTCAAAAATGTTGACTAATAAACTATGAGTACTCTTTACTTGAAAAAGTGTAATCATATTCGTAACATTGGAGTGGAGTGTTAATTCATGAATATTTCTACAAATACGTATGAAAAAAATCTGACCTGAATAATTCAGTGATTCAGACAAAACTGATAATATAATTGACGTTATAAAAAAAACACTTCATTGTGTGATTTCCACTAGACAGTTTGCCAAATCGCTACACGTGCTTTACTACACAATAGCTTTTTCAGGCCTACAGAAGCTATTCTATAGTGAAACACGTGTAGCGGTTTGGCAAACTGTCTAGTGGAAATCACACATTAGATTTTCAATGAAATTTTCATGTATTTTCACCAAGTCGGCCATTTAAGTAATATAATTTAGAGTAAATAGATCCATATTATATGTAGTTGAATACTGGAATGTAAGTAATGCATAAAAAACAGTTTTATTTTCAATTGAGGTGGCGGTTACTTGAAGGAAACCATAGTTGTAAGACTATAAGGTGAAACACGATTAAATTTCCACATAATGTGATGTCTTCGCGACATGTTTCGATACACTGTATCTTTTTCAAGCGAATGTACTATGAACACTGTGTTCATTCAAATTAAATTTAATCGTGTTTTACCTTAAAGTGTCATAAACAACAGTTGTCAAACACGTTATGGTGAAAGCGAACAGAAGTCCTGACAGATCAGTACATACCGAACACAAATGTTGTAGTTCAGTTTTTCAATCACATCTCGGATCAGGATTTTTGATCACGTGACCTGAGGTGTATCGAACAATTCTACCTGAGGTCATTTATTGTGAGCTCTGAGCGCTAACTTGGCCCCAAACTGTCGTTTATAATAAATCGAAGAGATAGAGTGCTCGGAGCGAAAGCATAGGTGACCGAAGCGTGCATATAGAGGAGGGTTTAAAGACATACATTTATAATAAGAAAATTCAATAGAAATTCAACTATGCTGTAAGATTGATGATTTTACATTGCTAGTGCCTATTTGAGTTTTCATTGATTTCGAAACAGTCTTACAATACTTATAAATTAATGTTCTTAATAATAATTTCAGTATATACTGTCTATGTTCTCTACAGGTTTCATTGATGTGCCACCAATTGGGAAGTCGCTTTTCCAATTTTTTTTTGTTATTTTTTCTAAACCCTTGACCACCTTCTTAGTTATGCATTGTTCGATATTATCGCTAAACTCTTTCATACAGATTTTTGTGAAATTCTTCATCAGTTGAGTTGGAGTTTTCAAGGAATTTTCATTCTCTACATTAAAATTTTTATAAAATATGAGTAACTCATCCTTATTTTCAAGATTCTCATCTCCTAAAATTTGGCAACAATATTGACAATGATATTTTTTGATGAGCTTTTTCACCAGATATCCTGCAAAATAGCTAACAGAACAATTCTCCAAATTGAATGATTCTGTTGTTATAGGATGAACATTTGAGGAGGTACTAGTACTAGAAGAATCAGAGTCAAAATTTATATCTTCATTAAATTCATCGTCTTTTTTATTATCGAGTAAATCCACATCAATTCCTTCACCGGTGTTCTCAAAATTCAAAATAGTCATATCATCATCATCGTTTGAACCTGAATTGGCACATTTTGCTGGTTTCATCAAATTACTGACAATATTGATTTTGAAAGCAGCTCGGAAAGATTTTACAGTGGGATTTCTGTTATAGCCCCCTTTCTGCCTATATATTGAAAACTGGTTTCCAAGAGGGTCTTGTATAAGCCTTCCTGTAAATAAATATGGAAACCCATTTTTTTGTTGTTGTTCGAAAACTAGTTTGATGGCAGTAATAGTTTGCAAAAATCCGATGAAACTGGGAGGTTTATACAATTTACCTTTTTTGTCAACTTTGAATAAATTTCAAATAAACCATATCCTGCATTTATAGCCAACAATACTTGGCGATTTTTGTCACTGAGTGCTCTGTTATATAGGTTGGCATTTTTGAAACGTGTACTGTTGAGAGCATCAAATAAATCATTCATGGTTTTCACAAAATATGCAGTATTTTCAGCTGTCATAGAAACAAGTTCCCCAGTTCTCAGAGCAACTTTCAGCGCAGCTGCTGTACTGTTGCTCAAGAGCTGGGCTGCTAATTTTACACTCATTTTCTCGAATGAGTTAGGGTTCAAATGCTTTTCTGTTAGTTTTAGGTCACACAAACTTGGATTCCGCAATTGGTAAGCACCCTATTGTATGTTTCACAAAATTTTCAACTGTTCAGATGCTAATTGAACCTGAATAATTCTAGTACCGCCTTCAAAAAGTCCGAAAAATAATTTCGTTTACTCAAAGTAATGATATGAGCAAATGGAGGTGATTTTTCTACTCTTTGATAGATTACCATTCCAGGGGGTTGGGATGTCAAAGAAGTTCATGTTCAGTTTTTGATTGTTTGAAGTATAGGCATTTATTGGTAATATTACCATGGACGGAAGCTTTTAATGAAGAATTAACGTTGTTCTCTCGGAATTCAAACAACAAACTTGCAGTCGGCAAAAATTCCTACAGAAACTAGACCTCATGTATTAATTTTTTGTTACAAAAATCAAACCAATCACCCCCGTTCTCACGGATATTTGAAACAAAAATAGATTTTGTGGAGTTTCACCTCTGTATAATACAACCTACAATAAGGTTGATTCGCCATCAAAAGTTTTTTTTCTCATTTTCAAAAGAAGGGGGTGAAGGGTTGATTTTTTTTCTCCACTGAAGCAGGTTTTTTGTCGAGTTTCACCTCTGTTTAATTTAAAAATAACTCGGGGATCATTTGCTGACCTGCAATTTAGCTGCACCCGAAAATTGGTGTCAATCAATACTGTAGCTCTCTGATAGATAAAACCTAGCGAAAAAACTTCATATAAATATCAACTATTCGTAAATTGTGAACAATAATGTTATTAAACACAACAAATATATGAATATAATCCAAGTGAAAGGTACGGTAAAGCTACGAAATAGCCGATGCCGGTCCTGTTACAATCCAGTCTGTCGGGTGTAACGAAAATAAGCGATTTTCAACCTCAATAAACGTCTGCATCCATTCGACGGTGCTGCCAACTACATTTCGCCTCCATCGTCCTCCAATGATAAGTCCATAAGGTGAGCCTACTATGTAATCTAAATACAATGGTAAAACATAAGAGAATACATGACTTGGAAACGAAATCGCTAGTGCCATCTACCCGTAGTATCCATCCCTTCAAATGATATTTCCATAAGGTTGGCTAACTATATCTCTAAAAATGATGCCAATGAATAACGCTCATCTTATTCCAATGAACCCAATGACAGATTATAATAAGACGTTCATTTACCTCAAATAGAAATATCCTAATGTACAAACAATAACAAAGTTAAGCGTAACTATAAATATATTTGAACAATTATTGCTTGAACAATATCTGAAAGAATAATAAGCTCAACTTTCGTTTAGCTGAAATCAGTTACGGAAAAACTGTTGCCATGGCAACCGTTTAGAGTATGTGGCCTGTGGGCAAGCGATTGCTTGCATAACTGATTCCAGTTAAATTATAACTAGCCCAACTTGGCAACCACGCATTTCTGCAGAACGGGAATATTTTTTTTTGTTTACTATTCACCCTAACAACGGTTACCATGGTAACATTTTTTCCATAACTGATTTCAAACTAAATCAGGCAACTTGGCAACCACACATTTCCGCACCATGGGAACCAGATTTTTGTATTCTCACTACCATAGCAACGGTTGCCATGGCAACAGTTTTTCCGTAACTGATTTCAGCTAAACGAAAGTTGACCCGAATAATACATTGTACGTATATAACACTACTATGAAGCTATAATATATGGACTCAATATAATCGCAATGACTTTTAGAATGTGAGAATGTTATGACAATTACGGAAGTCATCTTATGTACGTAATGATTTTTTTTAATCCGGGAGCACCAGTGCATTCTTTCACAGATAGATATTGAAAGTTGTTATATTCTTTCAGGCTCTTATGGAGGAGGGACTTCATCGTGCTAGATGAGTTGGCTCTTGGAATATGAAACTGCTGTTGAATACTAGCTCTTGTTTGGTAGTTGTGTACTTGTGATCGAAAAGTCCAAAAATCCTCCAAAAGGAATTATGCTGGAATTTGAAAATGAAAATCATGGCCCATTCATCACCAATGTAATTGAGGTTGAAGTCACCTGCTAAGAAGTATACATTGGAAGTTTGAATGTAACAAAACGTCATTTATATTCTCTAAGTTATTCAAAAATATTGCGTGACTATAATTTGGCGAATGGTATCGACACCCAATCAAGAATTTTTGTTGATTAAAACTGATTTTGATGACCTTACACCAGTAATTTTTTCTAGGATAAACGTTTAATATATTGAGTCTGTTATATCAGATCTATGATATATAGTAGAACACCACCTGTATGTCATCACAGAATCACAACGTCATAGTTGGGAAGACCAATTAATTGTTAATATCTAACGTTGTTCGTGTTTTAGTGAACAGTAGCGGTAGAGGATTGAATCATAGAAGTCTTGCACTTAATTCTATTTTATCAGCTAATATATTTCGAATATTAATATAGACGACATTACTATTGATTCAAATATTAGGAGGCTTCGATTGTTTCTTGAAACTTCAGTCTCCTCACTCATAACGGCATTTTGTTAAAAAATCTAATGGATATGGAATTATCTCCATTATCCTTCATAGTACGCAACTCAATTTTGATATTCAGATAGTACTCACGCTGTTTTTTCATTTATTCATATATATTTATTCATCTATTCCATACAATATTCTACAGGATGAACCCAATAACAGAATAGGAAAAAAAAGCAACTATGTGCATATACATACCTATACAAGTATAGACACATACACACACATTCACACTCATACATAAATTGCAAACCGATAACAATACAAAAACGAGATTTCAATTTTCAGTTTCATCTTCCAATATTTTGATATTTGGGGTTAATTCAGAAGCCTTTTTCAGCCAACTCACCGCATCTTCTCTACATTTCAACACGACCTCCAATACCCGATTTCTATCCTTAGACTTTCCCACTGTAAAAACCCTAATTTTATCGCTATCGACATCAAAGTTGATCAAAATTTGTTTAGTGGAATTGAGATCCTCTTCTGTACGCTGTTGAGTTGTGTTGGCTTGTGGCTCTTTCACATTTGCTATCATGATGTTACGCTTCCGTTTTTGTCTTTCCAGTATTCCAGAAATTATCTCCTTCGATGCTTCGTCATTGACATTTCCCAAGACCTGACTGGTAGACGTTCAAAACTTGGCTATATCCCTTCTGAGGTTATCTATCGAATGTTTTCAATCTGATTTTCCAAACCCCGCCATCCCCAAGTTTTGAATCGAGAGTGGAGAATTTGGAATGAAAATCCCCCTTCAGCGAATCATTAAGATTTTCCAAACCCCCCTTTTCTAGAATATTTTTGTAACAATGTTTGCAGAAGTTTTTTGTCGATTTGGACTTGTTGGGGTGACACGCATATCATCCGCATTGAGTCCTGTGCATGAGAGATGAATTTGCATCTTGAAGCGATCACAGGAAGTCCCGGAACCTTGTTTGATGGAATTTGAGCAATTTGGACGCTGATGGAAACTCGTCTTGAAAAACTCATTCCAGTTTGCTTGATTTCGAACACATGGCAGCAATGAGCAGATGAAAACAAATATGATTGCCTCCTTAGCGCTTATTGTTCAGTCAATATGGATCAAAACTCACAGTTCTCTTTAGTTCGAGGGTTACAGACGGTAACACAGAATGTGTACACTTTTTCTTCACTGTCATGCGGGAATAAATTATATCACTGTTGGAACATGAGAATCGTAGTTTTATTTTGTATTGGTGAAGGAATCAACTCAACCGTGTTCCCCATTCAGTTATAGCAGCAATTCGGCAATGAATCCTTGTCTTGAACGAGTTGTTTTTATTTGATTCAGATATGAGATGTTTGGCCAACAGTGATTAATTATACTTCAGTCTCATCCCCAGATTACAAATAATTTCACTTTTGTAATTGCACCACCCTGTACGATCCGATACAAAAGTTCCAAGAGGAAAAACGACACCACATTCTCTGAATCATATCTTAACCGCTACAATCCTATCAACTTTATCTTTACGGCAAGGTAGACACGTGTTGAGATTGAATTATGGGCAAGCGAAAGCATGGCAAAGACATGCAGAAAATGACAAAACTAGAAAAGATAGTACTGAAATCAGAGCTAAAATGGACACCTAGCTCAGATACAAGAAAAGTGGACGTAAAATAAAATAGAAGTTTAAAATAGGAGTTTATTTCATGTTTTTACACACGAGTGTTTACAATCGTCAATTCATATACAAATATACATACAAAAGTTCAAATTTACATATAAAAGTTCATATTGAACAAACAGAACAAAAGGTACAGGAGGATAATTAGTGATACATGGAGTGTGATGGAAGTCAGACTCAGACATGACGCAAAAAGGTATGCCGCGGAGTAATCATGGAATTCGTCAATTGAGTAAAATGCTTCTGTGAGAAGAATACTTTTCACTTTATGTTTGAAATGTGTCAGGGGAAGATTCCTCAGGAAGTTTGGTAAATTATTGAAAAGTTTTTATGACGTGTATCCGAAACTCGACTGCGCCATCTGCAAACGATATTTTGGCATCCTAAGAAGAGAATTACCTCTTGTTTCATAGGCATGTCCCTTTGTGAGGTTGTCAGGCCTCTGCTTCTAATATTTTTCACGTAGCATAAGCATTTCAATATGTAGCAGCAAACTAGTGTCATAATTCTGAATTTTTTGAAAAGAGGTTGGCAGTGGTCATTATACTTTGCGTGAGCTGAGATTCTAACACATTTTTTCTGAATAATGAACACTTTCTTAGCGTGGGGTGAACCGCCCCATATCAGTATTCCGTAAACTGTGGAATAATCCAAAATAAGCAGTACACAACGTCTGCAGTGATAGTTTTTGGGAGATTATGAGGTATAATTCCTTCGAGAGATTTGTGCATAGAGTGTCATCGTGTTTATCAAAAGATAAAGTCGTATCAAGATAGATACCAAGTGCTTTGACGGACTCCTGATCCTGGTAATTTCTTCCTATTTGAAACTTGAGGTACTCTGTTTGGCTTTCATTTAATGCGAGGTGATTCGCACTTGTTCATTCTTCAATAAATCTATCAGAACTCTCTTCATCATGAAATAGATTTTCAGAGGTATTTATATGTAATGAAGAACAACCATCTGCGTACAAGACAAATTTTAAATTCTTAGTATACAATAAATCATCCAAATATATGATGGACAATACGGGCCCAAAGACAGAACCTTGGAGAACTCCAAATTTTACGTTTTTTTTCCCGATATGTTACCATTCCATTCAACAGACTACTGACGGGGATCTAGATATGGAATGAATAGATTCAACGGTTTCCCTCGTATACCATGGTACTCCAGCTTGTCAATCAAAGTTCCATGGCACACAGTCTCGAAAGCTTTCGACATATCGTAAAATTTTGCAGAGCAACACATTCTATCCTCAAAGGCGTCTAATACGCTGCTGACAATGTCGCATATTGCCGTCACAGTAGATTCACCAGACTGGAAACCAAACTGAAAGGCATTTATTAATTTGTTTATCTCAAGATATTTCACTAACCGATTTTTCAACACAATTTCAAACACTTTTGCGATGACAGGGATGATGGAAATCGGCCGATAGCTCTCTACATTGCTCTGAACCGCCTTTTCATAGACTGGAGTAACAATAGAAATTTTGAAAATTTCTGGATGAACTTCTTTGTCAATGCATAGATTTATTAAAAACCCAATGGGTTCGGCAATTAAATCGGCCACACTTTTTAACTACTCACTGTTCAAATTGTATACATCTTTCGATTTCGAGTTGCTGAGATTGTTAATAGTATCAATTACCTCATTTTTCACAACTGGCGATAAAAAAAAAGAATTTTGTATTCGGGGCATAGTATTCAAATATTTTGTTGACGAGATATTGTCAACTTTGCTCGCCTTAATCCTCAATTGATTTACAACGTCCTGAAAGAAAATAGAGAAATCCTCGGTTGACAAAGTAGTGTCATTTGGTTTATTTTTACTATTACTTCTATTTGAATTTATAAGGTCCCAAGCCACTTTTTGTTTATTTTTTGCATTTGATAAGTATTCTTCGTTAGCCCTAAGTGTTGCTGACTTTAACATTTTTTATAATCATTTTTCAAATTCGTATGAAGCTTATAGTCATCGTCTTTTTTTGTACACATCGCAATAGTTTCAACTGCATCTACTGTATTTTTCAACTTTTTTATATCATCACTGTAAAAGAATGTAACAGGTTTGATATTACTTCTATAATTTTTTTCTTTTCGAAACTATGGAAATAAGTTGTTTCTAAAAATGTTTTCGATATATCAGCCGCATTTTCAGGATCATCCAGCATATAATAATCATTTTCTCAGTCATAATTCTAAACAGTTTCCGCAAACAATATTTTTCCTCTTTTCGTCATTGGACGACAAACAAAAAAATCGTTTGTATTTTCATTACATTTCTGTGTAATATAAAATCTCGGTCGAGTTCGGAGGTCGAAACTCTAGACATCACTAAGAAGATGGCAAATGAGACTTTGCCGAAACGTGGTGATAATTATTCTTCAGAAGATCAAAACCACAGAACACGGAATGAAACCCAAGAAAACAACCCATCATCAACAACGTCATATGGCCTATTGATAATGAAAATAGATGATTTTTGGAAGCCTTTTTTTCTGGATAATTATTGCATAAATTCGAATTGAATATTTTGATAATCTCTCCCAACTGAGAATCAGAGACGAACAGTGCAGTTTGTTGAATTTATTTACCTTGAATGATCCATCACAAGTTCACTATGAAATTATCTACATCCTTCTGATGGAGCAAACCCACTTATTTGTTAATTCAAATATGATAACCTTCAGAGTCCCCTTGACACATTGAGAGATTCATCTTCAGCAGTATGAAATGAGTCTTATGAAATCATATAACTGAAAATAGAAATCAATTTTGATTTTTCTTTCTTCGATGTTTAATCCACATTAACTTTTTTGAAATTTCCGTAGTACCCCAAAACGTCATCGTTGATTAAAGGAGTTGGCCTGAGTTCTTCATTCACACGTAGTTTTTCCAGAATATCAAATCTTTCCTTGTAATCTTCGAATTTTTGTGTCCATATATCTGAAAAAGTAATAGCATTGAACAACTGTTTCAATTAATCGAGAGTGTGAATACGATACCTCAACCCAATATGTGTATACTATATCAGTGGTATCGGTTCGGACTTCCATTGTCTATGAGTCTATGTTATTAACTCTATTGAAACCTGTTACTAAGCTCAATAGAGTTATAATAACACTAATAATAATCTTTATCCAACGAGTTCACGTAAAGTTACAATAACGTGATAATAGGCTCAACAAAATATTACGTGCTTGATGAAGAGGCGAAGTTCATCTTTAGAATTTGCATCTGAAGTTGGTCTTCCACTCAACCTGTAGATACTGATGCTAATAACTTTCTGATATGAGTATGCAAATGAAAAAATAAAGAGTTATAGATACTTATACCATTAACTATCTGATATAAGTGTATAGATAAATACATCAAGAGCTTGAGAGAAAAATGTCATTAAATCGTAATTGCAGGGATTATATGAACCTTACTTGAACGTGAAGAACAAATATTCAGTCTCATTGAAATTGTGCCATTTTGAGATGTACTGCTTACTTTTTACTAAGTGTATCTATACTTTCATCTTTGAAGTTCGTAGGAATGTTGTTATAGACAGCGGAGACATTATATGAGAAGCTTCTTTCAAAAATTGGAGTTTTGTGAATAGGAGTTTAAGTGCCTTTTGATCTTATATTGATATTGTGAACATCAGTACGGAAGGATATTTTTGAATAGAGATAACTCAATTAAAGTTAATAATGTATACAGTGGAAGTCCGAACCATTACCATTCAGCAAAGAACATTGTCAACCACATTCAAGCAAACATATTATACTAATAGCTCACAATCATTCAAAATATTTTTTTTTGTAAATTGATTCATCAAAGCATAACTGTTGCGCTGAGAGGTATCACATAGTTTTTATTTATATAATCGATTTTCCATAATTGACAATTCAAACTGCCTTTTATCTTCAATTGATAGTTTGAGCTGCTGATAGACAGTTGGTTATATATAAAAGAGAGTTCAAATTCTTGATTATGCATCATCGACAGATTGACCATTCTATTATCACAAACAAACTTTGAGGCCCATCAGCGCTTTTGTGATTGCAGTGGCCATTCTCAATGATATTTTCTATGTAGGCAATGTAGACAGCCAAAGTTCAATTAAAATCCAATTCTGTTGAAATTGAAACGAATCTACATCCTCAAACTTGGTGTACAGCTCATTCCATCCATTTTTGCAAATTAATCACACAAGAACCTTTATTTCATCTGCTTCACTTTATGAACTGAAAAAGAAGCTAAGCTACTGCCTGGACGAATTCGATAAGCAAACTTTGATTCAGTAGGATGAGAAATACTGACTCCATGGCAAATTCTATTCTAAAATTAGATGTTTCTGTTAATTGGTGAAAATATATTTTACCACTATATTCCTTAAGTGACAGACCATCGCCTCCATAGTCCTTAGGAAGTATATTCAATGGTATGAATTTCACCATCGAGTCAATTGAGTCATGGAAGTAGAACTGAAAAACATAAAAATATCATCAGGTATTTCAGTTGAGGTGAATGAAGGAGTATTTGTTAATTATGTAAAAACTTGTTTTTTAATTGAAATATTCTGATAGCGCATCAATACTATTTAGCGCCATCTAACTCTAGCTTTCCGTAATACATTTGCCATTAGGTAAGGCATTCACAAGTGCATTAGTTGTGTCCCGTTAGAGGCAATGTGAAAATGCCCGATGTAGAAATAGAATCGGCTTTGAGCTTTTTTCAGTGACTTTGATTTCAATACTAGATCTTTTTCATTTGTTGATGAGTATTTCGTTAATGAAATTCTTGTTCGAGGTATGAACTCGATACCTGGAACAACTACAACAAATCGTGAATATGTATACAAGCGAATGATAGTGCAGATTCCTCTGAAAGTTTGGCTCCTTATGTTGGGACCGTGCAATATGTGAATATGTGGAATTTGTATGAGATGTTGATTTCTCGATCCACATAAAGTAGTAGCATTGAATGCAATATGTGAAACAGGCGTAACTTGGTTAAGTCTCGTTACTTCAACATTTATCCTAGAAATTCTTTTCCACTCAAGCTTCTCCAAGTATTCGGAAATGAAAAGTATGCCCACCTCGTGAAAGTGAGTCAAGTAGCTCATGAAAATCAATTCTCTCGCCGTGCTCACCAATTCAAGTATATTCATTCGATGAACCGTTCTTTTCACTGTACATATAAATGTTGAGTCAGGTGAACTGTTGTGTCATGACAAAATAATTAAATTCTTTAATAGACAATGCTGCGTATTCTTGAGATTCACTTTGGTCATTTTTCGTATGGTTTGGCGACAAGGTTCTCTCATGAAATCCCTGAAATCCCTGTGAAAATCTACAGTACAATCCAGTCAATCGGTGTGATATTCCTGACATATGTAGAAAGATGTTACAAAACATGTTAAGTATCCAAATTCTGAGGAGAAATAGTTTCAGTTGAATTTTGGGAGCATGCAATTCTGTCTTGGTAGAGTAATGATCAAAATGAAAAGGCAGGTATTATCAAAATCAGTGAGCATCAAAAGAGGTTTCATACTAGTCAGTCAAGTCCGTTTTCGATGATGCTACATTGCTTTTGACTCCGTAACTCTATATTCTCATCAACGGTGAAGACAAGTATCAACTCACCCTCTGTGCAATTTTTTGATTCAGTAGTTTTTTTGCCAATGATATGATCGGTTCCATGTACGGATGATAATTAAGAATATGTATTTGTTTGATGTTACTGTTGAATGCTTTCTGTAAAAAAAAGATAATTATCATGATGGAATTTCGGTTAGCATCCGAATGTGACGATTTCAGCAAACCTCAAATGAACAAAAATCTGATATAATCAGTATTGGTTCGGACTTCTATTGTCTATATAATTATTTCTTCACAACATTATTGTTGTTTTCTGTGAATCGATGTTTTCTCTTGTGGTGAGTGCTGAAACCGTTACAATAATCCTAAGTTTTTTATTCAGGTTTCTGTAGAGATCGAATGGAATTTTTACATTCTGCTACTTCTAGACTCTCGAATGCATCGAGAAGCATTGTATCATGCGCATGCTTGGGCACATTGGGCGAAATTAGACTTTTCTAGCCTCCTGTTTTTCATGTGTGTGGAATGCTCTCTGTAATGGGTTTTCAAGGAACATTTTGAGTTGGGTTTAGAATTTCATCCTTGGTCTTTTCTACATGAGCGCTTTTTTTAGCAAGATCGCGGGACTTTTGAATTTTTCGACAAGTTTTAGGTTGATGCGACTAGAAGACAACGTTTTGAAGATTGCAAATATATGTCGACTTTGGCCAAATTATATACTCTCGATACGCTCGGTCCAGTTTTGAGTTTGAAATAAAATGTTCATTTAGATATTGTGACTTATATACTAGCAAATATTCCACCAATGAATTAAGGATATTTCAGCTCACCTCCAATATTGTAGAGTAGTTTTTCATTTGGGTTGGGGTGAATTGTGCTACATGAGCCAGTGTCATATGTTTCATGTCGTAAACCATGATATCGCCAACGTTATAATCCTCTTGCATCCTCACCTCTGTCACACTATATGTGAGGGCGAAATAATCGGTCAGATCAAAATCGAAATTTTCATCGTATCCACGAAACATAATAACTCGGTATCCTTCTTCCGTTGATTTTGGCAGCGGTATGAAGCAACTATAAACAATAAAATGCATTGGTGAAAATTAATTGATTTCCCATGAGAAAATTCTCAAGAAAAAAGCAGAACTGAATTATCTGAAATGCCTTTATGAAAATGATCATTCGTTTGTTCTTTCAACATAGAAGAGAAAAGCCTGAGGAGAGGTCTGCAGAATTGTACACTTGTACACTTCAAAAGTACCAGCATCTAGAGATTGAGAATGAAAATTGTTTTGTTTCCAAAAATTAGAAATAAAATAATATATTAATCCATTCATTATGTTCAAGCATCCAGCGGATTCCAAGCCATTCAAATGAGTACACAATAGAAAACTAGTGCAACTACAAGAGTGGGTGCAATGTTGCATTCAGTCGGATATAAGTTCATGTAGTTTTCATTTGGAGTATGAAAGGTTCAAGAAGAATATTTCCACGGTTTTCGAATTGTCAACACTTCACATTGTTTTTCTTATACATTGAGTGATGTACTGAAAATTTGGTGGAGAGATATCGATTGTGACATTAGATCTCAAGATAATCTAGTACTCCAGTCTATGACGGTGAAAAAAGTGTAAACTGTGTATTTATCCCATACAGCACCGATTCGTATGAAGATTTGGATATAGGTTCTACTTACCCTCTATTCCAAAATCTACCCTGTGCCGAGGGTTGCTTTCTCCCTGGAGGTGGATGCCACCCCTTCTTGGGGGTGAAAAATTTTTTATTGGAAATAAGTGTGGAAATCAATAGATTGACTAATTCTAAGCACTTTTTCTTCAATGAAGTTTTTTCTGAAAATCAATACTTTTCGACTTATTCACGAGTGGAATTGTCGGTTTTCAGTAAAAAAAAAAACACGTCTTCCGATACTTTTTCGCGAATAACTGGAAAATAATGCATCTAATCGAAGAACCTGTGGAGAGCATAATTATAGCGTTTGAAAAATCAAAGCCGATTGTTTATTTGTGATGTATGTAAACCCACTACAAACTGAATAATTGCTTGTTGAAAGTTGATTGGTATTTTCAAACGACAAAATGGAAAGTTTCTACGTACAATAACCAAAAACCAATACATTTTTCGGGAAAAACTAATTGAGCCTTTTCTGTCGAGTCCTTCGAAAATCCTTAATTTTTGTTATTTATAAAAGTTTCTAGCATCAAAACTGACCGAGGTATGAAGGAAATAATGTTGAATCCTATTTTTTCGTTGAAAAAAAATTGTGAATAACTCATCCTCTCTTCACCCCCCTTTGAAAAAAATCATTGTTACTCCATAATTCACTCCGTTCATGTTCTTATAATGAGTTCTGAGTTTTTTATCAATTGAAAGTACGTAGTTTCGGAAAAAATTGAGATTGAAGAGAAAAAATCATATACGTGATTCAGCGAAAAATCACCATTTCTTCGAAATAACTCGAAAAGTATTGATCACATGCAAAATTTCTTAGAGTACAAAATTGATGGCTATTCATCTCTGAAAATTTCGGTGCTTCATTTTTTCTGCAGGATGAAAATAGAATGAGATATGGCCAGTAAAATATTGTGAGGATTCGCGCAAAGTACCTTTTTTGAGCCCTTTCAGCATGAACCTTTTCAAAAATATAATCTGAAACTGAAAATAATGTGAATGAGCTTATAGCTCTGGAAAAAAGCTACAAAATGCTTTTTTGGTGGATTTGATTGTTTGAAGACTAAGCGAGTTATGGGAAAAAAACAAAAACAATTTTTGTAGAAATTAGAGTATGTACCTCGGTATGTACATTAGTATATTGAAGAATACACATAGTAACTATATTTCAGGCCTAGTAATGTATATTATATACGTATATATACAGATAGTTCCACTAGGCAACGATTCTTTCCAAAGGGGAGGGGGAAAGAGAGGATGAGTTATTCACAATTTTTTTTCATGGAAAAAATAGGATCAACATTATTTCCTTCATACCTCGGTCAGTTTTGATGCTAGGAATTTTTATAAATAACAAAAATAAAGGATTTTTGAAGGACTTCAGAAAAGGTCCTACTAGTTTTTCCCGAAAAATGCATTGGTTTTTGGTTATTGTACGTAGAAACTTTCCACTTTGGCGTTTGAAAATACCAATCAACTTTCAACAAGCAATTATTCAGTTTGTAGTGGGTTTGCATACATGGCAAATAAACAATCGCCTTTGTTTTTTCAAAAGCTATAATTTTGCTCTCCGCAGGTTTCTCGATTAGATGCATTATTTTCCAGTTATTCGCGAAAAAAGATCGGAAAACGTGTTTTTTTTTACTGAAAACCGACAATTTCACTCGCGAATAAGTCGAGAAGTATTGCTTTTCAGAAAAAACTTCATTGAACAAAAAGTGCTTAGAATTAGTCAATCTATTGATTTCCGCACTTATTTCCAATGAAAATTTTTTCACCCCCAAGATGGGGGGGCATCCACCCCCAGGGAGAAAGCAACCCTCGGCACAGGGTAGATTTTGAAAAAGAGTGTATGTAGATCCTGAATCCAAATTCTCATGCGAATCGGTGCTGTATGGGATAAATACACGGGAAAATGGTCATAGACTGGACTATAGGCAATTTGAATTAATAACAACAGTAAATATATTAAAATCTGTCATATTGTTGACTGTTTTGTATGAGAATATCAAATCATATAATTCACGGTGTTCAAGAAATGGGAGAAATTTTGAATTCGTTGATGAAGAACGCCAATGATTTTAAGAATAAATTCTATATCACCTCAGGTAGCAGAATTTCAGGATCTTTTTTGAGTGATTTTTACAGAATAAATGAACTCAGTGTGACTGGGGATCCGGTTCGAACTGCACAATTCAAGTATGCTCCTAACAATAAATTTACGCTGCAAAGTGCAGCAAATGATGTGTGGGTATGAATAGGGAATCCTAATAATTTTTTACCTTTGTGCCTGACAAATGTGCTGCCAATTGGACATTATGAAAATGTCAGCAAGTGTTCTGACTAGTGCGTTCACGAGTGACAGAAAATTTATATCTATTGAAAAACATCGCATAAAAGCATTATCTGTATAAGAGTAATTTTCTGCCTTGAGGGAATAATCTGGATCATCAAACCCTACCCTTTATGTCAGATGAATTTTTATCCAAACTTAGCAGAGATAAACTTCACAAATTTTTGGACTGACTGTGGCTGTGTGGTTAGCATAAAAAGTGTTCTTTATTCTTTAAGTGGGAAAATTCAAAGTGGTTTTTTAAATAATCATTGAATTTATATATCCTCATAAGAAACTGGGAACTATGTAATAAGATAGTAATGATCAAAAAATATGTGAGTTTCAAGGGGGATTTCACCGTTTAAACCATGTCGACACAAACCTTCGGAAACCAAAATGCATTCGATAAGTTCTACCACAAGGATTGACATCTTTGCAACCCACGTAATAGGTCTGCCTCGAGTTGGCCGTAAGCGGGCTAAACTTCGAATCCGCACTCGAACCGGGGTATGTCTTCGATAGCTTTGATATGGTATAATTTTCTAATGGGAAAAATTATTTCTACCCCATTATTTCAGAAACACAAAATAAAAAGAAGGAACGATACCCAAAACGGTAAAATTCTATTTATCGGACGCCACCTGTTTTTTGAAAATTTTTTTTTTCAACTTACGTATTTCGGTCTCCTGAACAAAATATTCTCATGAAAATTTTGGCGATCTCAACTAGTTTCGGAGATACGGCCCCCCAAAGACAGGAAAACGGGCTTGACGCTTATGTTTGTTTTTCAGCCAATTCCGCTCGAAATTCCTCCTTCTTTATATCAGCACAATATGCACATTCTGTTCCACCTTCCTCATCACTTTTCAACCGAATTAATAGCATTATTCGATGCAAGATTGAAAAATATATCCTGATAGGAAAATGAGGTTAACAACATGCCTTGCGCGTTCGACTGTTTTGTTAACCTCACTTTCCTATCAGGATATATTTTTCAATCTTCAACATAAGCATCGACCCCGTTTTCCTGTCTTTGGAGGGCCGTATCTCCGAAACTAGTTGAGACCGCCAAAATTTTCATAAGAATATTTTGTTCAGGAGACCGAAATACGTAAGTTGAAAAAGAAATTTTTCAAAAAACAGGTGGCGTCCGATAAATAGAATTTTACCCCCAAAACTATATAGAGCTTGTGATAATACTGTGGGTCGAGCACTTATCACGTTCATCATAAGAAGAATGGAGGTTGAGTATCTACCGCAAACTCATAGAATATTTTAATGGAGTTCTAATGAGTGATAGGTGAACAGTTAGAAATTGACTGTATGATATGTGTGAGTGATTGAAACACAGATTGTGATTCACGTCTACTCTTGAATATAAGGTACCATACGCATTATAAAACGAACGGTGGGGATATATTATTTTGAACGAACACGATATGCTTGTAACTTCTCCGGAATATTTCGAACATTTTTTGTTATATAAATCTCAATTACCAACTTATGCTATCACTGCGTTATCCTTTCTCGTTTTCTAATAAGCACCACATGTCTTCACGGTTTCATATGGAATCTGTTTGGAGATGGCATTCAAAACTGCTACAGAAAATTCGCTTGCCAGTTAGAAATAGATTACATCGATAACCGAAGTTTTTCCATAATACTTGAATACCTACTATTCTCCAATATAAACATTCTAAATTCTCGAAGATTTCGTCGATGTATTGCAGAATATCATTGTTGTTTTTTCATCGAGGAAATCACTTGTCATATTCTCCTGACGACATCAAATTGATATATAAGGATGATTGGGAATGCATGTTTACCAATATTGAAAAATACTGCAATTATAGAAATAAATATCAGCATGATTACAAATTGATGTTCTCAATTAGGTTTTTATATGGAAAAATATTAGATCGCTCTATCAGCACTGAAAGTAAAAATAACCTCATTAGGAATCACCTGATTCAAAAACATTTTCACATATGCGGTTTCTATCTTTAGTGGTGGAATTGAAACCTTCTTTGAAAAATGCTACCAAAAAGTCGCCAAGCTGCCCCAGAGCGATATGGCACTCGAGACAATTAACTGTCGCTTTCCCGTCCAAGGACAGGCTATTTGAGCGTACTTGTGGGTGTCTTTGAAAATGAAGAACATAGAGTCTATTGTATCCACAACAGAATTTATTTACCATTAGTATTCGATACAGGTTGTCCCTTATTTTTGTCAAGAGAATGAAATGAAATACATCCTATCAGCTATGTTAATCAGAGCGATATAAATCGAACATCCCCTCAGGAATTCTGCGTTAGTTTATGCTTTCTGAACTCTATATATGCCCGAATAAAACCGGTCGATACCCGATGAAGATCTGTTTGAAAAATACTCATACAAGTTTCTGTGATATTTTCGTGTTTCTTCGATCTCATGCTCAGCAATGCAATTTATTCGATATAGGTTCCAACAGTCTTAGACATTGTATGCCTCACTTCAAAATGAACAACTTTGAAAAGATTCAATAAAGTACTGTTTTTTTGGTTCTCAATGTACCGCGATCTGTGAAATGGGAATTAATTTTTTGAACTAGTGTAGAAGTGCAGATTTTTAAATCTAAACCGAAAAATTGCTGCATTACTTGGAAACAGTGGCTTCTGAATGGAACACGTTCTTGTTAGTCACCAACTTATCGTATAACTCGGATTTGCCTATCAAAAATTAAATATTCATTGGAAAATGATATGTCGCACATTGAATTTTCGACAGATCTTTGATGGCGAACCTAAGAAAGAAATGTTTGTGAATAAGTTCTGGAAACGGAAGCAGATTTGGTTTCCAAAACGTTAAAAACGATAAGCATTTCGATAAATATTAGATTTATTTATTTATTTTCTACTGATGACTTATTTATTCTGGAGGATCTGTTTTCTCATCAACGCTGCAAGTGTTTAGGGTAGATTATAAATCGTCTGCACTTGTATAGATTTCAAAATTATTTCCAATATTTTCATATTGTGGTACGTTGAGAGTTCAATACCGCTTCTGATTCCATTCCTGTTAAAACACTGTATTGATATTTATTGATTTCGCCGTATTTTTCAGTGACAGGGTCACTGGTGATAGATTCATCTTCAACAACAGCGAAAGGCGAATGACGAAAAAATATATAAACTTAGGGGTTTCTTTTACATCATTTTTTGTATTTCAGGATCAAGCGGATATCCTTTTCCATTTTTTCGCAATCAAATTTTACTCCATTGGAATTCAAGAATGATTCTTCACAACTTCATGATACTGATATCCTGATATAACAAGGATGATTCGGTTGGTTTATTCCAAAGACTACTTTATATTTTCAAAAAGTCCCTTCGACTTCCTTCTGCGGTTCGGAACCGGAGCTGTCAAACTTGAATTTTTCATGGTCATACAATCCCTCAATCGGCTACTGAAAATTATCCCTATGAACAGTGACAGATTTCACCGGATTGTCTCTGACCAACTTCTTGAATAACAAAATCACAATGACTAGCGCCCACATTAATTAGATATCCAAAATATCCTGACCTAATATCGGTCTATACTCTACAAAAAAGATCTTCAGGAATTGAGAATGCATGAATATCCCCTCCTCCGCAAACATTTGTTTCACGTCCAGAGAGGCAATTACCTCTTCAGCACCCTTCCGATGGAATTGGTAAGATTACTTTGTCAAATTACTTTGTGCTTCAAAAGAAGCGAGCTATGCTCATATGTAATGCAAATGACTTATGGTGGATTCATGCAGCAATCGTAGCTCGGAAGAGTCGGAAGTCGGTAATCGGAACTCGGAAATCGTAAGTCTCAATTCGTAACAAAATATACAACATTCATGCAGCAATCTTAAGAACTGTCTAATCGTAAGATAAGTTTTCCTAGTTGGACAAGTTGACGCAGTCACTCTGACGTCTGGCGAGGTCATATTTTTGAACAACCAATCACGATACACGACATTCGACAATACAATCCGTACTGGATAACGCATGCGCAGTTCCAAAATTCGTAAGTCGTAACTCGTAAGAGTTGAAACATGGTCAACTTTCCTTACGAATTTCGACTTACGATAGCTACACGAACGATCTTATCGAAAGTCATTGACTGAACTTCTTCCGACTTATTTCTTACGACTAACGAATTCCGACTTCCGAGCTACGACTGCTGCATGAATCCACCATTATAGACTGTTGAACATCTGGTTTTTTAATGCAGGTTATATGAAAACATCAGAAGACTATACAGTAGCACCTCTCAGTTTTTTATCGTTTCGATACTCCGATCTTCTGTCATCAACGAATAAATATTGACAAATATCACTTCAATACAAACTTTTATATCCTCATTTCAATCTCAAGTTGAGACACAACTTCCCATACTCTTTTTTTCCTCAAGCAAATCACTTACCGATAGGATTTCCACACTTGACAACAGGACAATCAATATATACCTATTTGTATTCTGTTGTATACTAGAAATATCAAAAGTGTTCTTTATCCTCTTTCATTCTTGAACTCTTACTAATTGATTGAATATTCAACAGGAGCAATGATGAACTATTATTATTATTATATCAGGTTGGTTGAAAGAGAATATTCACTCGTTTTACGCATGGGTAAAGCAACCATTTGGTAGATACCTTGTTCAGTGAATATATTTCATATATTATTTAGTTTTATTTACCATCATGGAAAACGTTTATTATTATTTTCATCATTATCATTATTACTTACAAATTTCTCATGGCTTGCTGTATAACAGGTGACAGGGGATGTTTGTTGAAATATTGTGGGTATAGTGATCTCATCGTGTAGTACATATCAATCTTCTGCTTCACGTTTTCGATGCTAAACTTGTTCATTATCAAAAAGCTCGTGATCACATGGTCATCTGCAATTGAAATATGATCAACTATCATGTCCGTTACAGTACAGGCATTATAGTAAGACGTTTTCGTTCGTTCACAAATATTTTTCAAGGTTTTCAAATTTTGTATTACTGAATTTCCATTATACAGGGTGTCCCAAACTCGATGGCCTATTAGACATTTCTGGAAAACGGGACATAGGATTATTTTGAAAATTTGATTTCTTAGGTAATTAGTTCTGTTCTATCGATCTGAAATATTTTCAGCGCTGCGATGTGCCGCTTATATTGAAAAGTAGCAGCAACTTTGATATTTTAAATAGGACACTCTATATATTATTGCATTTCTCGCTTTGTTATTGCTTTCCAATTATTTTTGTGTGATACTTCCCTATACCTATCTCTAGTGGTTTTCGAGAAATTCATTGATTTCCTTATTTTTTGTGCGAAACATAGCTTTAATCAAATGCTTATTACTGCGGTATTTGGATTCAAAGACAGCCTAAATTTTGGATGTGGTTTGACAATGCCCTGTGTATTAGTTGTGTCTGAGGAAATTCTTTCTGCATTTTACAGGGTCGTTCAAAATTTGTGATTTCACCGATACATACGAAAGTGGTGAAAAGTGCATTTTTTCAAATGGAACATCCTGTAGTATATTATCGAAAATCCTGAAAGACAAATGAAGTTCCTTTCAAATGATGTGTCATGTTCCTATACCTAAATAGTCAGGTTTCCGAAATGAATGCAAGTTTCTATAAAAATTGGATTATTTTGACAAATTTTGTATTAGGTAGCAATGAAATGTCATGAAACGTGTCATTATGAAAATTTGACAATTGATGCATCAATGATAAAACGTATGCGCGTTCAATAACGTAAATTTGATAAGAAAAGAATCAAAATGGAAATTGTTTATTCTTCATGGTCAATGTGATCAAATTATAGCAAGAACTTGCAAAATGTTCCGTAGTATATTGAAGTGTATGAAGATGACGAACTGACTGTACAAAGAATGATGAATATACAGGTTATTACAAACTCAAAGGCCTATTAGACATTTTTGGAGATGTGGGACATAAATGCTTGAAATCTTGTATTCCACGAACAGTGATTTTGATCTACCTCTTGAAAATATTTTCACCGTTACAGTGTTGCCACATCTGCTTGTAACTAGATTCGAATTGGGAACACCCAGTATTTCATTCCGTATTTGAATTCTACTGATAAATACAAGTAACTTTTACTAAACATGTCGTATACCTATCTCTACCTTTCATCAAATATTATTATATTTTCATTTTATATGTATTTTGTATTGTTTTGTTACCAAAACAAGACCAACTTTAATTCAAATATCTCTTTTTTACTTGAGATTTTTTTATTTTCAATACTTTCTTCTGACAGAAACACTATGAAAATCACTGCTTGACAAACTTAAAGTTTGTTTTGCTCTTTTCTGGTCACGGCACACTAGATCATTTCAATTGGGAAATATGACCTATTTTGATTAGTAATGGGAATTGAAAATGATAGTCACACACTTCAATATACTACAGAACAATTTGCATGTTCTTGCTATAATTTGATCACATTAATCAATTTCATCAAAACTTCATTTGAATTGTTATTGCTTTCCATTTTGATTCTTTCCTAATCAAACTTCATTAGAATTATTATTGCCTTCTATTTTGATTCTTTTCTAATCAAATTTACGTTAATGACGCGCAAACGTTTTATTATTGATGCATTATTTGTCGAATTTTCATAATGGCATGTTCCATGACATCTCATAGGTACCTAATACAAAATAATCCAATTTTTATAGAAACTTGCATTTATTTCGGAAACCTGACTATTTAGGTATAGGAACATGACACATCATTTGAAAGGAACTTCAATTGTCTTTCAGGATTTTTGATAATATACAGGATGTTCCTTTTGAAAAAATGCACTTTTCACTACTTTTGTTTGTATCGGTAAAATCACAAATTTTTAACGACCCTGTATAATGGAGAAAGAATTTCCTCAGACACAACTAATATACAAGGCATTGTCAAACAACATCCAAAATATCAGCTGTCTTTGAATTCAAATACCGCAGTAATAAGCATTTGATTAAAGCTTTGTTTGGCACAAAAAATAAGGAAATCAATGAATTTCTCGAAAACCACTAGAGATAGGTATAGGGAAGTATCATATAAATATAATCGAAAAGCAATAACTGAGCGAGAAATGCAATAATATATAGGGTGTCCTATTTAAAATATCAAAGTTGCTGCTACTTTTCAATATAAGCGGAAACTTTCGCAGCACTGAAAATACTTTAGATCGATAGAACAGATCTAATTATCCAAGAAATCAAAATTTCAAAATAATCCTATTTCCCGTTTCCCAGAAATTTCTAATAGGCCATCGAGTTTGGGACACCCTGTATATTTATTCCATCCCCAAAGTTGACTACCCACATTCCCTCGCCTCAGACTCAGAGGTGTCAGTAACAAAAAATGTATCCTGCATTTTATCTCCCTCCAAATCGATATTAGAACAGCTATTAATCCAGTATTGTTTTGTGATATTCTCTCGAAACAAAATGAAGCTGTCTAGGAATCCAATGATGGATCTGCTGAGAGTTGGGGAAAGTTGCGGGGAGAGCATACAAGGGGATAAAAAATAACGTGATTTTGGTATTCAGTGTACTATCAGGAAACCCAGCAGTCTGCTGAACCGTAGCCTACATCTAAGTTTTCCAACAGTATATTGAAAAAGCGTCCTCAAGTCTGATTCCGCGCGGTCATGATCTGCATGGTGAACTGGACTTGTACAGACTTTCACTCTTCATTCTCCCCGATGATACAAATGACACGTTGAAAGGTAGGTCCTCGTTGCTGGTCATTGGCTACTATGAGTTTTGGATTTCGAAGAATAACATCGGTGAGGGGTGTCCGCAGGTTAATGGAAAGACCCATTTTAAAACCACAAAACCCCATGATTGTGACAATGACTATGTGGAAAAAGGATAGCAAGGCGCGAGAGATCCTCCAAAACCATATACAATACTATTGACAACCATCTATTTCCGAAGCAGAGAGTTCTTACGATTTTTGAACTAGCAACATTTCAATTTTTTGATCCTTCATTTTCAAACTCCAACGAACCTTTGATGAATCATGAAATTTTCGTACTGAATTTTTCTCCCACTTCTCACCTGGCCATCGAATATTTATTGAGAGTCACTTGGGGCCAACAGGAATTTTTATGATTCATTCAAGTAAATACCTCTAAGTCATTATCCATTGAATTGAAATGAATATTTCCATCTGGTTACCATCTGGAACAATGTAATATGCAAATCAACGAATTTGAGTCGAAGGTCCTTGTCATCTCGTGAAAAATTTGTTTATACCCCAATTTCATAATGAGCCCATGATTATATTCGCTATACTCACTCGGTACTTCTGGCAAGTGTGGTTGATTTTTCACCCAGTTTCTAACGATTTCAATATCTTCTCTCAATGACTCTTCGGTTTTGTCGTTGATTTTGAGCCCTTTTTCGAGAATTTTTGATATATTCTCGAAATAATCTTTCCTCTTCTCCATTGCAGCAGTCTGAATTACCCAAATGAAGGAGAATTATGAATAATCCTGAAAAGAGCAATATTTTCACAATCCGGAATAAATTTGAAAACGAATACGATGGCTATATCGAAGCTCCTCGTAGATATATAACTGACACCCAAATATATTATGTAATCGAGTGATTATATTGAGCATCAATTGAAAAATTCATAAAAAATCATTTAACGAAACCGATATAAAAAGGTTCGGAAACACAATGATCTCTCACACATTAACTCTTTCAGAGTCATTATTTTGTAGTGGATGAATGGTTTCTTCGTAGTTTTTGGGCTACCACAATATAAAAAAGCAAGAATCCATATTGAAATCTACTTCTAATCTAATAAGCTGCGTCAATTGAAAACAACTCCTCTCGAATGCAAAACGGCTTATACAATAACTGATATGAAGTGAGCACTTGAAGGTTAGAACAAATTCATTGGAATCCCGATATGGCTACAGAAAAAAAATCTCAAACACGTCAAATTTCTTTTTCGATTGTGGATTTGTTGGTATATTCATATTTTTTATGACGTTAATACTGTTCGAGTTGTGAAGTCATTATACATTTATTTCTTCAAATGACATTCACCTATATTAGTAATACCATTAAAAAAACACGTGTGTCTGTGTCTGTATATTATATATTTTGAATGTAACATTCGAACATTTCCAGAAATTGAATCAGTTATACTATAATTATTCGCTCCGACGACGACGCTGACATTAAATATTTTTTACAATTACTTTTTATTGGTTTTTTATTTTTGTACAACTTTTCGAACAATATTTCTCGTGGTTATTCAGATAAGACCTGTACGCAAGTTCTGTGAATTTGATAATAAATACCGCGACAGACGTATTAACACGTTCGACGAGCAAAGTCGAAATTAGGAAATCATGGACTTGTCGGTTATAATTATGAGAAAGGTCGACGAGGGCATTAAGGAATATCATCAGTTCGATATTCCCTATCGAGTTGAATTAGAACACTCTTTGTGTCGAAATTCTGTTTTAAATTGCATAAAAACGAATAAGTGGCACCCTTATAAGGTGCAAGTCAACTGATTTGAAATATTCTGATCGAACGAAAGAATTCCGTCAATCGATGATGTTTTAGGTTATAGGTTAGAAACAGGGTATAAACATACTGGAGCAGTACAGCAAGTCGCGCCATTCGACAGCCACATCACCGTATGGCGATGAGGAAACAATGTCATAAGAAACAAACCCATAGTAACAAACATAGTGGAGTCGTTCAGCTTGCCACGTACCGTTTTGGCCAGCTCGCCGCCTTTCGGGAAACAAAATAATTGGATTTTGGAGATGAATGTGCTCGAAACTAGTGCTGTGATTGGATCTCCTGAGTTCACACGTCTCCTCGCCGCAGGGAGCCATTTTTTAGCCTCGTGAGGAACTGACATTTTATTTTCAAGTTATTGTCGCCAAGGAAAAACATTCAACAATTCAGTGGTTGTTATACCTTTATGTTGTTCCAACTTTATCGATTTGTATTAGTATGGAAATGTCCTTAGGAAGATCAATCCATGTGCAAAATGTTGAACTATTCGATGTTTCAACTCTCATGCTTGAGTCATCATCAAGAAATCATGGACATGTGGACCAGCCAAACTACAATATGATAACTTCCACAGCTTGTTCCGCCTTCGAGTTAAGGGTATATAAAATAGTGCTCCCACAATCAGATCACAATGAAGGAGGTGACATCATAAGCCCTATCCTCGCCGCAGGGAACCGTTTTCTAGCCTTGTTAGGAACTGACATTTTATTTCCTTATTATTGTCGCAAGAAAAAAAACATTGAACAATTCAATGGTTGTTATTGGAATGTGGTATTGATATTCCTGTTATTTCTTGATGATGACTCCAGCATGAGTTGAAAAGTCGGACTGTCCAACATTTTGCATACGAATCAAATTTTGAAAGAACCATTTTTTATATTCAAGCGTCTGTGAAAGGGGAGGAAGATAAAGGATATGATCGAGCAATGACGTTTGACCGATGGAACTGTAAGGGGTTTCGGAGCTGATCGTGATAGCAATATTGTATCTGCTAGTTACTTGAAGGCAGAACAAGCTATTACAGTTAATATTGTGTTGGCTGGTCAGTTCGTAGGGAGTTGGACCACGGTATTGATACAGATATGTCTATAATTTGTTGATTATGATTATGGGGTTGAGTTGAAAAACAGCAACTGCTGACACTCCGCCTTTTCATGAATGAATAAAGTCGATTTATTATTATGATTATTATTATTATTATGACTCCAGCAAGGAAGTCAAAACGTTCAACATTTTGCACTAGAAATGAAAACAGGAATACCAAAAAAAAATCAGTAACTGTATTTCAGGCTGAATCTGAAAGGATGTCGGCTTACTATATTCCCCAAATTGAAATTTGTAATTTCGAGCCTTTTTTGTGATTTCTGATAAGACAACATCCACATGCTATGACAGGTATAATTGTCCAATACTTAGTGAAGATCAATTGTAACGTTATCAATTGAAAAAACACTTCATTCTGCTATTTTCACTAGGCAGCTCACAAAAGCACTACACATGTTTCACTATAGAATTGCTTTTACAAGCATATTATATTACTATGAACCTAGGGAGCTTGGGAAAACACTGCATATGTTTCACTACGTTATCAAACACACCTGAAGAAACTATTGTATAGTGAAACACGTTCAGCTTTTTCGTGAAATATCCTGTAAGAATCACACAATCAGTGTTTTTTCAAGTAAATTATATAAAGGAATTAAATAGTTCCGATATTCCTTAAATTTCGGTTAATATTTAAACCTAATCAGGTTTGAAGAGTATTGTTTTCATATATTACGACGGTAATAATGGAACCTCCGGTATACAATTGATGATGAAAATAATTCAATACACCATTCAAAAGCATCAACTGTTTTTCAACCGTGACTAATCGTTTATTCAAATTTTATATGGAAATTTTCAAAGGTAATACCACGAGTCCTTCAAATTTAATCGATAAATTTTCATTTTTCACAAAAACTTTTTTATTTGGCAAAGGTATGAAAACAAACCGATTGATAAAATCACGAGTCCGTAGGACGAGTGATTTTATCTAATTCGGTTTGTTTGAATGCTTTTGCCTCAAAATAAAAAAGTTTGAGTGTTTCGAAAATGAAAATTTATCTTATTAAATTTGAAGAACGAGTTGTATTTGGAAAGATTATTTTTTGAACAAATAGAAGGAAGAACAATTTAATTGATCATTATTTCATTTACATAAGAAGGAAACGAAAAAAGGTGAAAATTTTACTGATTTGAAATGTCAAACAACGATGTAGGCCCTCTATGATCCAGAAGAGATATAATGCTTACGCATTGAATATGATATGACGATACCAAGAGATGGCGTCACACCTCTCATTGTACAAAGTTGATAATTGAAAATTTCTTATGACATGAAAATCGCGCCAGAAGGAACATAAAATCATTCGTTATGTCGTTGTATCAAAATCTGCATACAACGGTTTCTTCTCATACAACAAAAAATGAATTGTATTTAATGAAAACTAATTGTACGCCATCTTCATTTGAAGGAAACCTTAAATATTTGAATCGCTATATCTGTCATAAAGTTGAGGTTATGAGTTATTTACGTGTTTGAGTGTTCATTGAAATGTGTTATGTTATTATTATGCTGAAAAAGTGAATGACTATTAATAATAAGGTAACAGTTCATCCATGATAATTTATATAAATATGAGCCAGTTCAATAGAATCGACGCGGTAAACCGTATAGTTTTGACAGTTCAAAGGTAAACAAGGTTTTATCGAAACAATCGAAAGGACCAGCTAGTTTTATCAGTATAATACCCAATGATTGGCTAGAAAAACCATAGAATAACCCGCTACTATTGGTTGAAATGCCAAAAACGTCACATTTTGACAAGTGAAAAAAATAATCATTCATATATCAGCGTAACTGTATATTATTTTTCATATTGCAAGAATACGAAGAATTTCGAATCTGGTGTGAATGGGGTGAAGCCCAGAGGCGGAACGTTATCTACTGAATGAACAGAGACTCAAGCTCCTCTTACACCAAGTATGGGAGACGGAGAAGAGGTTGCAACCCTTGACCAAAGTCAGAATTTCTATGTTCGAAATGTGCATTTCCTAATCCAAAGCCAGGCAGCTCTTTCAATCCGCCATGAGTCCCAATGAAATATGGCAATGATCAGACCTATGAAGGATGAAAAGAGCTATCTGGAATTGAATTTGTGAATATAATCACTAGGGCTGTACTTCAGAAAACTATAGTTCACCCGATGATAAACGAACATTGGCGAAACTTTTCGGAATATCAGAAGCACTCTCGATAATAAATCAATGTTTCCGATTCAAAAATTGCAACACGTATTCACAATTTTTGAATCAGCAGAAAAAATTTAACTTTTCTGTGGAGATCAATTTTACTCCAACACTAACTTTATTATCATTCTCACTACGGAGAAGAAAACTGAATTGTAGAGATCAATTACCCTAACACGAAACTGATATTGTTCGCACTCAACGAAAAATTGATTGCATTGAAGACATTTCAGTTCCTGATCAGTTCTTGAGATTTAGACTATTCAACTGTGTGCAATTTTTTTTCAATTGTTCATTTCGAATAGAGATTTAATTCAGCTATATTTCTATTATGTAACAATTTTTTTTGCAAAAATTGCAAATACCTGGGTAAATGAAAAATAACAACCGATACCCGGGCATAAAAAGTGGGGTACGCGAAAACCCTAGACATCAGTATAGTATACTAGTATACTGAGGGATCTTGTACCAGCAATTTAACTATTTGAACATTGATGACAGTAACAAAATAACTTTTTCAATTGTAATATCTATAACGATTCCATACAGAAAGGTTGTAGAGAAGGTTCATATGCACTTTTATCATCATTGAGTTCAATACATAAATGCTTAGAATTTGACAGTAGATGATGACAAGGCGAAGTTAAGCTCTAGAGCTATTTTCAAACTCGACCCCAAGTTCAGATAACAAAGGGAACCTAGTGTATCTGAATTTGCAGAATAGGAGAAAAATATTGGCATAATCATAAGAATCAACTGTTGGAAAACGAGTGAAGGAGTATTCCGAAATGATAATAGTAAAATTAAGTCAAAGGAAAAATTAAAATCTCCAGTTCCTATCATTACTATCGAATTATTACCAAGAAAAAATCTAGTCAAGAAGATATCAATATCGCTTAGTGCATTTCTGCGATTCATCACGTCTTTATGCGAATTCCACTACTTCTGTTTCTACTCAGTTTTGTTGTTCAACAGAAGAGATTCAAAATTGCAATACTCACTCGTCAACCTCAGTCAACACGTCAACACTCAGAACATAACTGATGAGGCGACCGGATGAAAAGCTATGGCTGAGAACCGTTGTCGAATAGTTATCAGCCTGTTTTCGCTCTGTTGGATATTTGACGAACCCTAGCAACATAAAGAAAATTTTTAAATGTTCAAGAGTTAATAATGGAATCCGATTGATTAATGTAATATTTCATCCGAAACCGGGAGGCCTGATTAAAACTCGTTTTCAGCATAATGAAACGCTTGTCTGTGTTCAAGGTAAATTTGCAACAGTTTATTCAGATCAATCACTTTCTACCACATCATATCAATGAGATATTCGCGAAATTCCAAAATACTATTCATTTACTGGCGAATACAAAAGGGGTGGGGAAGGGGCAGCAGTGTCTTCCCTAAATGAATGATCGTTCTGACTGGATGTGTTCAGAACATTCTGAAAATTTTAGAATACAAACGAGTCAAAAATTTGTCTAGAGAGCAATTATCCTGACACTAAAATGAAATAACACTCGTTAACAAGGTTATCATCTTCAGGAAAAACAAATTGACACCAATTCTGAAGACAAGGGTTAGTTATTCTTTTATTTGAGAATCTGGGATAGCACAGGCAAGCATTACATGCAGGGATTTCTCTCGTCCCGACCAGAGGCCTGTTTCATAAAATTACAAGTCTTGTAGCTACAAGAGAAAGTCAATGCAGGTACAGGTAAGAAACGAGTAAAAAACAATTATTTATCATCGTCTTTCTTTGTGTTTCTCTTGTAGCTACAAGACTTGTACGTTCTTGAAACAGGCCCCAGGACTTCGTCTATCTATGGAATTACTCATAGAACTGGTCAATACTTGATGTAAATCCATGAAGAACTGAGTAATATAATCACTCAATCCATTCTGTGATTTATATTGAAGAGTTCACGATACCGTGGTACGTGTTTCACGATACAAAAGCTTCTCCCAGCGTGTTATGGTACTAGTTGTACACGTGTTTTTTTTTGTTTGGTGAACCATTTATATTATTTTCACATTCAGCTATTCCTAGACTCTTGTATTTATTGAGGATGCATGATTTGGTTGTTGTCTTAATTCAATTATTCTGTTAGTTTTGAAATAGATCACAGGACATATTCCGTGTTTGTTTACTCTGAGCGTGTCAATAGCCCAAACATATTTTCAGTGTTTTGCTATAAAGAAATTGGAAGGAGCTAAGAAAACTTCTTGAAAGTATTGCATTGCACTGTACTGAAGTGAAAAAACAGTATCAGAAATACACCCGGTACAATATTTTTCCGTATTTCAAGCGATGCGAACGTACCAATATATTGTGATAATATTAATAATGAGTTTATTTTCCTCGTGATGAATATCGCAAATTTTGGAAACATACATCTGTAACATAATATAATCATTGTCTACCAATCCAATCTGGAAAATTAAAAACCTATGTGCCAATATTTTCCGACATATGAACGCCATAAATGGATTGAAGGTGATAATAATTGATTTCAATAAAATATTATCAGGTCGTTTTTAAAATAGAATGAAACTGACTATATAACTAACAATAAAATCGTTATTGGAAAACTATACCTACACGTAAAAATTATGAATTGAATATTCATATAATAGAACGTCATCAAAAAATAGTTCACTTCAACAACCCTGACGAATTACATAATATATTTCATAGTTAATTTTGATTGAATATTCATTTCATTTCATGAGATATATACCCACACATAATCAATGGAGATGAATGGATAACGGAATAGTAGATTTCAGTGGTTCTTACTGTCAACCAATTTGTTTATATATCGTGTAACTGACATTTGTCTATATCTTGTATCATAAGCGTGTTTTATCATATATGTGAGCAGTATAGCGACGAGAGAACTTTGACTGTGATCTGGTCACCTTTCTCTCATAATGTTTTTGGGGTCATCGATAGGCGGGTAGGCCTATGTCGGTCTTATGTGGTACCGGGGCTTTCGGGCGATGGGAAATGGTGATCACCAGACGTTTACCAAGGTTCGTTATTTGAATGAGTCCCCAACAGGTTTAAACCTACAGAATGCGCATGATGAAGTAATCGCAGACTTGTCTACGTTGAAGGCCTCATCAGTGGTGTCGATGACCGTCAAAGGTGCCGCTGTACGTGTTCGTAGATGATTAATGGGTTTGGCGGCGTCGTGTGAAACCCAAGTAAGTGTTTGAATAGACGCTTTATGGAAGCATGAGAGCCACCACTTGGAAGTTTGGAAGTATAGGCAGTGGTACCTTATGTGGTAGGCTCCTGCCATTTGGCACGTTTTATCAAATCTGGCAGGTTTTGGCAGGATTAGATCATAAAAAATTAATTTCCTTATGGCAACCCAAAATGCCTAAAATGGCAAACCTGGATACTTCTCGAGCTTATGGTATGGATTGATTTACCCATAATTCTTGTGATATATTATCATCGCATTCAATTGAATACATGATCAAAGCAAGAAGCGAGTAATAAATATTTACATATTTCAAGAGAAAAAACCCAAATCATAATAATCAAACGAAACTATGATTTATTTGAAAGAAAAATTGAATGATTTTTGCGGTTCTGAAACCCAAACTTCCTATACATTTATTTCTTTCTTATTTCCTCTCTTGGAATACCTTCTAATTCATTCTCCTGAAGAATATGGGATGCCATGAACTTACTTTTCCAAGTACCGTGACGTGTTCTTGTCCTCGTCCATCAACAAAACAAAGGGCATTGGTGGCTTGAAGAGGAAATTTTGGCGCTGATGACATATATATGGATGGTGAATAATTTTTCATTTGATGAATGTTTTGTTGATTTCAGTAACGTTTCTGATGAATCGATGATAATAGCCTAATGATTCAAGGATGTTCTCGATTTGTTTCGTAGTTCTAGGAAGGAAAATCTTTTGGATTGCTTTCATTCCATCTGGATTCGGTTTTACGCCATCCGGAGTTATAATGTGGCAACTCCTGACATTTTTTGAGCTCTACCAAAAGATCACGTATATTTGACTGTGGGTATTTAGCGACAATCGTTCTTTTATATCGAGTTTCCTATAATCGATCACTACTCTCCACTTCTCTTGATATAATGCGTAAGCCATTTTGGGAACAACCCATATGGAAGACTACCATGACGAATTACCTAGTAACTTTGTCATGTATTATTTGTCAATTTAGTGAAATTCAATCTTGTGATAACCAGAAGAGTCATCGTTGAAATGATAATAAGGAACTTGGTATTTTTGTGGATAGAATGAAATACTATCCTGTTGAGGAGGATTTTTCTACGAACAGGTCTCTATTTTTGTTTTATTCTGTAGATATTTCCGTCGTGCCTAGAGGCAAGGGAATAAAAATGCAAATGAACATATCTTTGGGTATATGAGAATGCATTTCATCCAATGATTGCAATTTTTTAGCTAAGAGTGTTGAGTGCATTAATCAGTCGAGAAGTCTAGGCGTTTTGTAAGCGAATCATAAATCAGTGCAGTAGTTGTATTCTATCGTGGAGTTGATAAGAAGTGTTTAGTTTTGTTCGTAGAATTATTCAGATGAACGAACCCAGAAATATTGTAACCATACTTTTACTGTTAACCCAAACCTCTTATACGTTTGTTTCCAAGTACAGTGACGTCTTCTTGTTCTTGTCCTACACAATGAAGGGCATTGGCGGCTTGAAGAAAGAATTATGGCGATGATGATAGATAGACATGGATGCTGAATTATTTTTCATTTGGTGAGAGTTCTGGTAATTTCAGCAAGCTGACACTCTCGACAGTTGCCATAGTTCTCGAGCTCGAGGCGACATCAAATTCGGCTGTGTTGATGGTGTAAACCTCCAAGGAGCAACGCCATCTGCTGGGTGACGACCGTAGTCTCAAACTCTTACTGAAATAAGCACAGGACACCTCTTGCAATGGGCCATCGTACGGCGAAGCCGTAACAAATTAGCCGCCGCGATCGAGAATCGACTTCCGTCAACTTGCAGAAAGCTGCAACCCTTTACAGCAATCAGACTTTCCATGTTTGAAATGATTGCATTCACAAATCCTATGCCAGACAGCTGTTTCGACCCGCCATAGGTCTCCTCAATGACACTTGGCTGGACTGTGAACACAAACATTTCGAACTATCTACTCCTTATGAAGTGAATCTCTGAATTGGTGCAGATGGTGTGAACTTCCAAGAGGCAACGCCATCTGCTGGGTCATCACCAAAGTCTCAAACTACCACTGCACGAAGCAGAGGAGACCTCTTACAGTGGGCCATTGTACGGCAAAGCTGCAACAAATAAGCCACTGCGATCGAGAATCGACTTCGGTCAACTTGCAGAAGCTGCAACCCTTTACAGAAATCAAAATTTCCTTGTTCGAAGTAATCGCATTCACATCATTCTAAGTCGATTGAAAATTTCAATTCATTTGAGTCAGATGTGTTGAAAGAGATGATCTGTGGAGTCAATCATTCATCCTCAACAAAATAGTGAAAAAAAAATTGAGCGATTGATCCACTACAATTCAGTTCATCCTACCAACTGCGCAGAGAATATCAACGGTTATTCCGAATTCCTTTGTAAAGTAAAAAAAATCCAGTTGAAGGTTCATGAGCGATATTGACAATTTGAATGCTAGAATCTGACTCAGATAAACAGGTAGATTATACCGTATCGCTCCTTCTCTGGTGGCGGCGTAATGTAGTTCTGATGGAATTGTCCGATTCTTGGAATCCATGATAACGTTACTTGATACACTTTTTTGTGTAATTAACACTATGCAGTTTATAAATCCGCTTCACGTATCTCATTATATGAGAGCTCTTTCAGGTGTATCATAGCACTACTAGCACCGATTTTGTAAACCCATTGTCAGTGGGAATCGTATAGGAAACTGTGTTATTTTTGTGACCACTGTTAGTGTTCAGTGGGAATCACAAAATAACGGATTTTTCAATAACGGTACTGTGCTTTAAATTGAAGTTAGAGATGTTTTTTTTTTGAAAAACTCTTTCCATTTAATTGAATTCAAAATATACTGTTTCAATATCTAAATGAATTCACTTACGCTGAGCATCATAAAACTGCAAATTTATATATCTGAGGGGTCAACTGAAGAGGGCGGATGATTCCTGAATCATCTTAGAACTGGGTTTATAAGAATGCATTTCATCGAATGATTGCATTTTTTAGTTAAGAGTGTTGGGTGTTAGTCAGAAATCTAGTCATTTTGTTAGCGAATTATAAGTCAGCGCAGTAGTTGTATTCTATCGTGGAGTTGATGAAAATAGTTCAGTATTAGTCGAACTAATATTCAGATAAACGAAGCCAGAAATATCGTAACAATACTTTATTGTCAATGGAAAAGTTATACACATTATAGATTCATGAAAGGGAAAATTTGATAACAATGAAATAATGGTGATAAGGCCTTATGAAACCAAGCCAGTCCATCTATCCTGTGCATCATGTCTTCTTCCCAAAAGTTCAATTCATCATTCCATCGAATATCCAGATTCATTTTCACAAGCACAGTTTATTATTTTTTACGATCGTCTAATCCACATTAACTTTTTTGAAATTTCCGTAGTATCCCAAAACGTCATCGTTAATTAGAGGAGTTGGCCTTAATGCTTCATTTACACGTAACTTGTCCAGAGTATCAAATCTTTCTTTGTGGTCGGAGAATTTTTGTTTCCATACCTCTGAAACGAATTTAGATTAGTTATGAAATAGTATATTACTTTATGAGGCGGAGAAGCATGACTTTTCTTGACGCGCCCGATATTACGCGCCGAACGAAGTGAGGCGCGTAATAGAGGGCAAGTCAAGAAAAGTCGCTTCTTTGCCGAATAAAGTATACTATTTTTTCTTCAAACGTAGCAATTTTCAACCATAAATAGTACAATTCATACGCTATTTTTACTCGAAATTAACTGTGACAACTATCAAAGTCGTCTAGATGTTAGAAATTAAAATAATTAAGTCGTCGGTGGGATTTGCGTCTCCCTGGTTACAGTTGTTTGACAGTTATTTTATGTTATTAAAGACAGCTTATTGTTGTTGCAACCGCAAGCGCAAATTTAGTGCGAAAATGGAAAACCTAAACGAAATTGAGTCCGCGGCTAATGATGCAGTAGCACGTTTGGGGCCCTCCAAGTCCGGAATAAAGTATCGGTTAGCGTACAAGCACTTCCAAGAGTGGTGCGATACAAGAGGAGTACGGCAAGTTACCGAAGACGTTTTACTGGCATATTTTAATATAATGGAAAATGAAAATAAATGGAAATCTTCTACAATGTGGTCACGATACTCTATGATAAAATCCGAGTTAGTTATTAGAAAAAATGTGGATATAAGCAAATTTTTAAAGTTACGTGCCTTTCTGAAAAAGACAAGCGAAGGATATACTGCAAAGAAGTCTAAAGTTTTCACTAAAGACGAGTTTGATAAATTTTTGTTTGAAGCGCCAGATAAGTTGTATTTAGGATTAAAGGTAAAAAAAATTATATTGCAAAGCATGTAGTATACTCTACTAAATTATAAAAATATTTCAGATTGTTTTGTTAATTGGGGTTACCGGCGCCTGTCGATGCGACGAATTGGTAAAAATGAAGACTGTGGACATTGAGGATAAAGAAAATGTAATAATTATCAAAATCCCAGACAGTAAAACACGACAAATTAGATCTTTTACGATAATTGGTCAAAACTACATTAAACTGTATAAAAAGTATGCATCACTGCGGCCTGAAAATTTCACAGAAAACCGATTTTTTATAAAGTACCAAAATGGAAAGTGTTACCGAAGCGTCATGGGAATACATTCGATCAGCGCAGTAGCCCAAAAAGTAGCTAGTTATTTAAATTTAAACGATGCAAGCGCATACACGGGTCACTGTTTACGACGAACTTCAGCAACACTTTTAATTGATGGAGGCGGAAATCTAGAATGCCTCAAACGACATGGGGGCTGGAAATCAAGCACGGTTGCCGAAGGATATATAGAGGATTCAATAAGAAATAAGAACGATAATGCTCAAAAAATTTTAAACCCTCATGATTCGCCAACATCGGGAATGATTGCTGAAAGTTGTGCTCGACCATCAGTATCATCAACAATTACCAATGCGTATCAAGAGTCGGGAACATTTTTGCACGGTTTCAATTTTGAAAATGCTTCATTAACTAATTGTACTTTTAATATTACTATAAATAAAAATGATGTTTAATTGTTGTTAATGACATTTGTATTGTTGCTTTGTGACATGTTTCATATTGTTGCCATGACAACATTTTTCCCTCCGCCGTAAAGAAATGGGAAAAAAAACTGCTGCCGGCGGAGACATCAAACTTTGACAGGATCAAGTTAGATAAGTAATGTCATCATTATTTGACGTTTGAAGAAAAAACATGTTTACCTTCACCACGTGATATAGTTATGAATACTTTCGGGATACACGAAAGCATGAAAAGCATCAGCTTTCTT
This sequence comes from Zygogramma bicolorata, assembly GCA_032362365.1. NCBI lineage: Eukaryota > Metazoa > Arthropoda > Insecta > Coleoptera > Chrysomelidae > Zygogramma > Zygogramma bicolorata. The sequence goes on from JAVJAQ010000704.1 coordinate 202,691, forward strand.
AAGAGAACGATACATATATATATAGATATATATATGTATATATGTATATATATATATATATATATATATATATATGTATATGTGTATATGTATATATATATATTTTCCACTGATATGATTTCGTGCATTCAATAACGAGTGTGATTTCAATATTGATTGCAGTCTAGTGAATGACGAAAATATTTCATACCATTATATTCTTTCATTGACGGGCCCTCGCCTCCATAGTCCCTAGGCAAAATATCCAACGGCACGTAGTTTGCAATCGTGTCAGATGAATCATGGAAGTAGAACTGAAAAGTAGGAACATTACTTCAATCAGCATTCCATTAGAGGTCGAACAGATGAAATATTTATTAAGTTGAATTCAGTTGGATTGAATCGAATTGAATTGATTCAAACATTTACACCCAATATTTCTTCTTCTAACTTTTTTTAACCATCATAGAAAAAAATATTTATCAGCCCATCTGAAAACCACCGAGTCAGCATGTAAATGTGGATTTAGTGAGTGTAACTCAGTTAAGCACTAGTTCTTCAGTTTTACTTTAATTTCATCAAAACACCTCACTCAACGGTGTCATAGCCACAACCGTGTTATCTTTTCGAATGATTTTTCGATAAACAGACTCCACCCACCAAGATTTTCGTCTACACAACCAACAACAGTCAAAATCAACCAAAATAATTTCAACCGTGATGCAGGCTCACATTCATCGATGCGACAGTGTACAAAGCCGTGACTGTTCTATGTTTGTAGACCAAAGGTACTTAATAAACGTGTATAGAGTTGAATGTGGTGCAAACCGTTGTTTTTCGTATTGTTACGATTTCTCCCTTTGGAAAATCTCAATTCTGACACCACTGTTACAATATCTCCTTGGGTTCGTCAATTGTTACTGCTCGCACTTTCGGCCTTGAGGTGTTGAAGGCCGCCTCCACTTCTAGCGAACGTACCAATGCATCGCTACTCCTTTTGAAACTTGTAAGTCGCAGAGTTCTTTGGATTTCTGGGTCTCTAAGTCCGTCAATGAATATCTGCACAGCCAACTGCTCCTTGAAATCTCCAGGCGCTTCTGGATAGGCCAGCTGGATTAACATCTGCCTCAAATTCCTGCAAGCTCTCACCTGCTCTTTGTGTGCGAGTCTTCATTTGTGCCCGGTACAGCTGTTCTCGGTGTTGATCGCCATACCTCAACTCTAGTGCAGAAATCAGGTCGTCATATTGCTTCTGCTGTTCTACGGGTATCGTTTGTAATATACCCAAAGCTGGTCCTCTCAAAGCGACTATGAGCGCTGTAGCTTTTTCTTCTTCGCCCCATCCATTGGTTTCTGCCGCAGCCTCAAATTGTCGACGATACATGGACCAAGACGACTGTCCATCAAAAGTCGGCGGTTTTACGGAAATTCCTGATGTGGCAACCCTGTCTTGGCGATCTTGGTTCCTGAGAAATGCTATCTGCTTTTCGACTCTCTTTTCTAGTCCTTTCATCTCTTCTCGCACTGATTCCACTTTCTCATTGACATCTTCCTTTAGTTCTCCTTTTGGTTCTTCCATTTGTACTTTTGTTTCATGTGAAACATGCTCGAAGAACATGTTCTGATTTTCTAGAACTTTCTGGAAGTCTGCTTCTCGTTTTTCCATTTGCTCTAATTCATTCTTTTGTTGTTCTAGAATTTTCTGAATTTCTTCTTCTCGTTCTATTTTTTCACGTTCCCGTTCTTTCCTCTGTTCTTCGAGAATTTTCTGGATTCCGTCTTCACGTTCTTTCTTTTCATCTTCTCGCCCTTTTCTCTGTTCTTCGAGAATTTTCTGGAATGTTTCTTCCCGTTCTTTCTTTTCATTTTCGAGAATTTTCTGGATTCCCTCTTCTCGTTCTTTCTTTTCATTTTCTCGTTCTTATTGTCGTTCTTTCTTTTCATTTTCTCTTTCTTTCTTTTCAGCTTCTCGCTCTTTTATCTGGTCTTCGAGAATTTTCTGGAGTCCTTCTTCTCGCTCTTTCTTTTCCCTTTCTCGTTCTAATACTCGTTCGTTCTTTTCCTCCGGCCGTCGCTTTTTCTCCAATTCATTTTCCTCCAGCCGTCGCTTTTCATCTTCCAGTCGTCGTCTTTCAAAATCCGCAAATTGGTTTTGGATGAATTTCATCATGTCCTCCATCGTATCGTAAGATGTACTTCTCGTATTTACCATCAATTGTTGTTATTTTCCAGCAGAAATTTCACTTCCGACACCACTGTTACGATTCATCCCTTTGGAAAATCCCACTTCTGACACCACTGTTACGATATATCCTTGGGTTCGATGATTAAAACACCAAACAACACGTAACTCCTTTTGTTATAACTCTCTATCACAATACAATACAACACAATCACTTGAATCGCTCTGATAACTTTCCAATGTTCGCCACTAAACTCTCTGTACTCAAAATTCTGCCGTCGGCGTGCGCGCTCCCGCTTTTATACGCTCGCTCATACAGTGGAGAACCATCTAGACAAATCTTCACAGTCGAATCTTCTGGATGAGCCGCGATCACGCGAGTATAATCGTTCCTGTAATCTCGCACTAATTCGCATCGATAGGCGGCAGGGCCGGCGCTATCACATTTCGTTACAGTATTATTTTTTATCGACTACCAGATGCCCCCCTACAAGCAACACTTAGGATTTGGAAAAAATTTTGAGACAAAAATCTTAAGCTCCTCACAAAATCTAAAGTACAATCTTCTGCATACAAGTTGAACTTGAAACCTTTATGACAAGTTCATCTCTTAGGATGAATAAACTTACCCTCTTTGCAATCTTTGGATTGAGAAGTTTCCTTGCCAATGCAATCACGGGTTCAGCGTACGAGGGATAATTGAGTAGATGCATTTGCTTTACATTACTGTTGAATGCTTTCTGTGAAAAAATAGATATTATTTCATTCGGTAACTACTACCAACATAATTTCAAATCGTTCAACGTGAAAATGAAGCCCTCAGAGATTCTTGAATAGAATTTTTAATGTCGTTCTCTGATTTTTTTTCTCGGACTCTATGGCTGCTATTCCATTTCTCAACATGAATGAAAGAATTAGTTCTTGATTTCAATTCTCACATTGTGAAACTTGTAGCGAGCATCAACGAATGATTTTACGGAAATCTGTCTCAGTCATAAAATTGGTCACGGTAAACAATATTGAGCATACAAACTCTATGTGTGATGAGAAATTACGATTGCCAATCGATATTGATAATGAATGAATTGAATATGGTTATTCGCTCCATTTTGGCAACAGAGATGAATCGATACTACTTTGTATATTCATGTATAATAATTTTATCAAAGAAGGGAAATTTTATTGATTTTATTCCACTGACATCACAAAAATATCTATATAATATATAATGTAGAAATTTGTTTTTTCAAGACTGACGGGTTGGGTATCACGATAAATCTCTCTGAGAAATACCTTACCTCCAATATTGTGGAGAAGTTTTTCACATGAGTAGGCGTACATTGTGCCATGTGAGCTAGAGTCAAATGTTTCATATCGTATACCATGATATCACCAACGTTGTAATCCTCTTGCATCCTCACTTCTGTCACATTGTATATGAGAGAATATAAATTGGCTACATCAAAACCAGGGTTGTCTTCGAATATGCGAAACATGATAACTCGATATCCTTCATCTGTAGCTTTCGGCATCGGTATGAAGCAGCTGTAAACCGTAAATGCAATGATGAGAAGGAAAACTTTCATTTGATAACAAAAAAAATGAAACAGGACACATAATCCCCGAAACCTCTCTAGCGAAACTAGTACTCGATCTCTCGGTTGACCCAGATTCAAAAATTAATTGATGAATAAACGATAGTAATAAATATCATTCATTGAGTTCGATTCACTTTCGAAAAGGAAAAAAGATACTGGTTGAAACTAGTTACTCCACTGGTTATTTGATGCGACGAGCCTTAAATCATATAGAAATAAGTACTTCTTTCTCATATGTATACCAGACACACGTCACTAGAATGAATCAGACTTTATAAATAATTCATAGATGTTGTGTATGATATTGAATGATTGTCAACACTGTTCGAGTAAATGTTACTAGGTTGACAAATGAAGTAGCATGAAAAAATCACAATATCATATCGATTGTATTAGTTACTAGCCTATAGAAAACTTGGCTAAAAAGTCCTTCGAGTTATAATGAATTATAGAAAGCATAATATATAACAATTGACAACGCGAAGGAAATATAGTGGTTTGCTTTATTATGGCTTTATTCCAATATTTCACTTGGAATTTATGATCAATAGAATACCACCGATAGAGAAATATTACAATATTACAAACATTAGTAAAGTCAAAACGTCACGGTTCGAGGTGTATCTGACCATATTCATTCCAACTTTGGTGTCTAACACGTTTCCAAAACTGACGGTCCCACAAAAATGTTCGATTTGTCCACATCCTGTGATGCAGTCCATTTCATTAACCTACCACGTACTTCGCACACCTTGTTCTTGGTGAGTATGTGTTTTTGACTGATGTTACTTGCGACTGTGTCCAGGAAATATTGGGAAATGGTATCGCAAACTCTGTTATCCAATAGATGGAATATTACAGAAAAACAAAATCGTTAGTCCATTTCAAAAAATGATCATAAACTTTGTCTCATATCTTTTCAGATTGTTAATTTAGCGAGCAAACACTCACTATTTGGATCTCTTGTATGGGTGTCCCAATAGTGCGTTTTTGCCCGATATATAATAATGCGAGAAGAAACGACAAGAAGGTTGCAGACAAAAGTTGCAGGGTGTTGCATTCTCTGTGATAGCACATGATATAATTTTTCCCAAATGGAACAACCATATTTTTTTGTCAGTACAATGGCTCCATGATTCCTCACTCAAAGCAAGATTTTTTTCTCACATTGCGCCATTGCCAAGTTACATTTTCGTTGTAAAAGTGAAGCCGGCTATTAACGAAAAAGCTGTAATTGAGTTAGTTGTTTTATGAAAAACCATAAATTAATATGGTGAGGTAGCTCAGAATACACCAAAATAGCACGTAATGGTATGAGAAACATTTAAATTTATACAAGATGCTACAAATGTTACTTCGATTTTCATTAAGATCAGTTGAAGTTAATGCGATTTTTTCGAATGGAACACCCTGTATATCAGTCTTCTCGTATTCCACATGAACTGATCAACTGATACCAACATGATAGTTGTTTTTCTGAGGTAGTCTTTCGTAAATTACTTTTTGTCAATATAATTACAGAAAATAATCACACTCACATTATATTTTTTGTTAAATGATTTTCACCATTTTTTGTGGGAGGGAAGAAGATTTACATGAAGTGTATGCCAACGATCATCAACATAAATGGAGTCTCATATAGGGCGGTATTGTGGATGATTGCGTTGTCAGAGCATATTTATTCGAAAGAAAATTGAATGAGCGAGTTGAAATGTGGGCACCAGCATATCTTACGGAGGAAGTACGTGGGGAGCTGGATGAATATTTCCAGATGAATATATTGGACAATAAGGGCCTACTCCTTGGTCACAGAGGTCACCGGACCTAATATTTTGTCAGGACGGTCGACTAATGAACTTAATAATATCATTACTTCAATGAATTCAATGAGACTTTCAATCTTAGCTCAGACAATCGAATCATCAATTCAATACTTACAAATTATCCATGGCTTCCTGCATACAAGGTGACAAAGGATGTTTATCCAAAAAATAATCTGGATATAATGATCTCATAGTGTAGTACATATCAATCTTCTGTTTCACATTCTCGACGCTGAACTTGTTCATTATCAGAAAACTCGTGATTACATGGTCATCTGCAATGGAAATATTACATTAACCAAGATATTTCTTATTGGAGAAGGATGCACTATCCCAAGTTCATAATTTCAGTTCGTTTACTTTTCTAATGTCAATACTGAATATATTCTCGAAGCTCAAATCAATCAAAATAAGCTGTCATCACCCCATCAGTATTACTTATATTTATTGTCGTTAGCTTATTCAGCCTTTCTCTAGATATAAAACTTTCGAAGGAAAGTGCTTTTCAATTATGGAAAATCGTCGATCTTTTGACGGATTAATGGTGAGTATTACTACCTCGTACTGATGAGAAGACAAATGGCCCGAAACCGGCTAACAAGTGTGCCCACCCCAATAATTGAAAATTAATTCCGGGAATTGAATCGCCGGAAGCATATGTAGGAGTTTCTTCTGCGAAAAATCCTGCACTGACAACCGTTGAATATAATTCAGTGCCTTCGTGGTTGAAACTTTTGTATAGATCAATTACCCTTACACCAACTACTAGCACTATACGGGCTTCTCCCTTAAAAGGTTAGCGTTTTCCGGAGAAGAAAATTGATACTAACCTCAGAGATCAGTGTTAGTTATACGCATATATCTTACAATCTAGTAGTGCAGGTAAGAACTATCTACAGAGGATTTTCTCAGATAGATACTGACTTCATCTATCAATAATTCTAATCCATGTACCAACACCAAGCTGTATAGCGAGCTATATTGTCAACATTCATACAATCAAATCGAGTATGACAAGGGGCTTATCGCTTGTAGGCTGCTATTTATTTCATTGTTGAAAAATCAGACGTTTTGTCTCTCAGCTTCCATCACGAATCAATTCTATTCTTATGGGTGCCATATATAATTTCAGTAGATTTCAGTCTGTTCATTGGATGACTAGAACTTCGGAATGTCAAAGATTGTTCTGCCATATTGTCCTCTGCATTTTTCGATCTGTCACTTTGATTTGTACCTAAATGACAGGTTGTTGGATTAGCTCGTGGTCATGGTGTAAAGAGCCCAGCCTCTCATCAGGACGACCTAGGTTCGAATCCTGGGAGTACCATAATTTTTCAATTTTGGTATTTGCAGTCCAGCCACAGAGCCAAAGTGGTGGATACCACTTCCTAAGCTCTAGGTCCCGGATATCTCATGCAAGCACAAGCTCATGGATGAGCTTCTGAGAGGTTTCCTGGAAACCTGGGATATTCGTTGGAAGAGAGTTAGAAGATTAGTAGAAATTGAAAGAAAATATACGCTATAATATATTTCAAGTTTTTCAACATTCCAGTTATTCTTTTCCCCGTAAATTATATCTTGGATGAGTACATTCAGGTCGTGAATTTGTATTTTCATAGAAGTTATAATTCATATTTTATGAGTTGAAGAAGAACAAATCCACAAACTTCACTCCCTCTATCAAACTTCATTCTCTCCACAAAAATATCCAAGTTCCTAACTTGTGACGCATCACTGAAAATAAAAAAAGGTAAAGGAAAGGTGAAGAGGAAATGCAGCTTTCTTCAATATATACAAGGGCTTTCCAACTCTTCTGGAGAGCATTTTCTTTGTAACATACATGCTCAACTGAACCCAAATACACCGACTTTATATTTCCTTCAGTTTGAGAGACCTCAATGGTGGAAGTCTATTTTAGAAGTCCGGTATATTTCTGGTGTTTACTAATCAAAATTAATTTAAATCAGTGTAATATGTTGATTGGTGCACTGTATCATTCACCTAATTGAAAATTTAATTTGAAATTTATAATGGTTGGAGACTTCAATATTATAATGGTTGGAGACTTCAATATTGATTATGAAAAAAACGAATTTTATTCAAACCAAGTCAAAAATTCACTAAATCTGTATGAAATTAATCAATGCGTACAAGAATGTACAAGAATTACTAATACTAGTGCGACTTCAGTTGATTTTGTTCTCAGTAATTTTGATATACAGGCATCAGTTCATCATATACCTAAGATAACGGATCATTCCTTAGTCTCTGTTAATACACTGAATATAACATCTTCAAGTTCAACGAAAAATATAAAAATTTACCGAAATTTAAACAATACAAATTTGGACCTATTATGTAGAGAATCAATTGGTAAGAATTATTTACTGGACTGTGTCGATATTGAAATATTCTACGATGACTTCATAAATAAAACGGAACAAGTTGTCAATTCCATTGCTCCAATTCAGACATACTATTGCAAGCAAAACAGTCTACCTTGGTATGATCATGAAGTTAAAAACTTAAAAAAATCTAGAGATAGTGCTTATCAACTATTCAAAAACAATAGATGTGAACATAATTGGATACCATATAAAAGGCTGAGGAATGATACAGTAGACTTACTCAGATTAAAAAAAAGGGAATATTATTACAATAAAATCGACCTTAGTTCCAAGAATCAACAACTCATGTGGAAAACTATCAAATCATTAACTGATACAAAAATAAAAGATTGCAGTTGGGATAATATTCATTTTGAAGTCGGTGATCGACTAATAATAAGTGACAACAAGGATGAAATTGCTAAAAATTTCAATACATACTTTGAATCCAGTATTGAAAAAATTGTCAGCTCGATTGATATGACTTCAACTTGGCAAAGTCGAAAAACCGTTGAGTCAGAGTTTTCTAATTTCAAACAATTACATTTAAGAGATTTAGCACAAATTATTAATAAAGTTTAGAACGAGTCTGGTTCTGAAATTCTAGATATGAAATTGATAAAAAGTACGTTTGGTGTATTAGGGCATGTTCTGTTGCATTTCATTAATATCCTTGAATACGGCCAATTTCCTGACCAACTGAAAACTAGCATAGTTATACCGGTACGCAAGATCAAAAACACCCAAAAAGCTAGCAAATTTCGTCCAGTCAACACCCTACCTGGACTATGTTGAGAACAATGAGCTGATAATAGGTAATCTAATCTGGGTTTCGTCAAAATCACTCATGTGAATCGGCTATTCAATTAACGGTCACTAAATGGATACAAGCTATTGACAAAAGAGAATATGTTGTTACAGTTTTTCTGGATCTGAGAAGAGCATTTGAAACTATTGATCGGGACATATTGATGAGGAAGTTAGAAGCCATTGGTATTAAAGGAACAGTATTAGGGGTACCTCAGGGTAGTGTTCTGGGGCCCTTACTCTTTTTAATATACATCAACGATATAGACTTAGAACTTGATTGTGATTTTATCAACTTATTCGCTGATGATATCTTGTTATCCATATCTCATACGAACTTGAATGTTGCTATAACTAAAAGGAACCTGTGTTTGCAACAGGTACATGAGTACTTCAATATAAATAAATTGAAATTGAATATATCTAAAACTAAAGCTATGGTTTTGACTACAGTCTATAGATATAAACAATTGAATCTCAGATCATTTCCACTGAAAATTAATAATGAACAATTAGATTTTGTAACAGAGTTCAAATATCTGGGTTTTATGATAGATAACAGTCTAACTTTTGGAGCACATTTCAACTACATGTCGAAAAAAATTTCAAAAAAACTATACTTTTTCACACGAATCTCTCGTCACCTGTCAACTGCTGCTAAGATCACCATTTATAACACCATAATACAACCTCATTTTGATTATTGTAGTTCTCTGCTTTATGGTTGTGACCAGAATAAAATCATGGCATTACAAAAACTGCAGAACCGAGGCATGAGAGTGATTCTGAATTGTAATCGTTATTGTAGTATCAATCTCATGCTTGATACATTAAGCTGGTTATCTATAAAAGACAGATTTTACAGAACTTCAATGATATTCATTTTCAAGATTGTTAATAATATGCTACCAACTTATTTTAAGGAATTTATAATTTATCGAAATAGTACACATGATTATGAAACAAGACAAAATGATGACTTCCACTTGCCAAGATGTAACTTATCGAATTCCATGAAAATATTATTGTACCTATAAGGGTTTAAATGAATATAATAAGTTACCCAAAGAAGTAAAAAATGCCACTTATCTTCATCAGTTCAAATCTAAATTAACTGCCTACATGAAACTGAATGCCAAATGATAGTATTAGTAATCGTTAGTAGATATAATAGATGTACTAGACTTTATTATTATTGTAAGTGCCTTAGATAATGTCTCAATGTAAGGATTATAGTATTGTGAATATTAGGATGTATTCCTATTGAAATAAATTCATTCATTCATTCATAATCGACAGTCAGATATGGTAATCCTAACCTGCATGAATCGTTATATGGAACACTTTCGAACATCATGTTCCATACAAGGATGTTGCTTGTGAAACTGTCATAAACAGTATTTTTCCATATATTTTTTCAAGAATCTGATATCATTTTCATAGTTATTATCATCAATGAATTTTTTGTACTCTATCATTTTGAGTATTCGATTCAAATAAAAAAAAGCACCGAAACATATTCAATAGGTATGTTTAATAACATTGGGGTGAAGATTAGTTACGCGTATTTCAGACAGTAATCATGGCCATGATCTTGAAAATTTATTGGTCATCATGAGAATAAATTTTCGTTTTATATCACCTTCAATTATTTGGAAGAATCTATTCCATCATATTTCTTGTGATCACCTAAAAAAACGTCGATTCTTCAATAATAAGAACTTTTTTGTTTTTTTCAGTCGTGTTATCTACTCAAATATTTTTTTGGAATTTATGATATTATGTAAATATTTAAGGTCACTGTTTTGATCTTCAATTGAAAATTGAATGTGAGAGCAACGAAATTTTCATAGTGCTATTCCGATTGAAATCAAATGGATTTCATTAATTACAATAGTTTTTCGAATTTCAAAAATATTTGTGGATTTGAAGAAATCAAAATCATTTCTGAGATGCAAAACTCTATGTTATCACCAAATAATGAAAAAATCGAGAAAACTTTCGCAGTTATGAATTTTCTTTGGAATGCATTCTCTTTATTTCAATCAATACGTTTATTCGCAGTTCAATCGTTATACTCACTTGGTATTTCTGGTAGGTGCGGCTGTGTTTTTGACCAGTCCCTTACGATTTCGATATCTTCCTTCAGATCCTTCTCGGTCTTGTTGTTGATCTTCAGTCCTTTTTCTAAAACTTGTGATATATTCTCAAAATATGTTTTTCTATTTTCCATTGCGACACTGCGAGCCTTTCGACTGTACGAGAGTTATGGAATGATCCAGGAGAAAGTAATCTTTTTAAAACCTGAAAAAAAAAATATGTTTCGGAAAAAGTTGAAAACTGGTTAATCTGGGGGAAATTACTCAGAAGCAATCTTCCAGAGAATAACAAAAATATCACAGTTTCCTGTAAGATTCTCACTGACAATGGGTTTACAAGACCTACGTACGTGTTTCGCTATACAATAGCTTCCGCAAGTAGGATAAATCATATACACTATTCAAATCCCTGTATGCCGGACGTCATCTATAATACATACGTCATCTGATAGTCATAGTCATTCCCGTAAATACAAGGGCTGATTTATAAAGCAGTCGATCTGTCTAATTAAGGTCTGGTTATGGTGAGCATAGTATGAAGCAGTTTCTTGAAGGTAAGCCGATTAGATTTGGCTTCAAATTCTGGTGTTTATGTACGTATGATGGCTACCTAATGAAATTTTATACCTAGAGAGACAGAAATGAAGGCAAATCTCTTGGCAACAGCGTCAAAGAGAAAATGTGTTTACCAATTTTACGAGAAGAAAGCGTAATTTTTATTGATAATTTTTCAACGTCCGCTCAGCATATTTGAGACTTTGTCAACAAAAAAGCTTTTCTGCGTCGGTACAATAAGAAGTGATCGATTACAAAGTGACCCTGAAAAATTTGAAAAAGGACACGAGGGGTTCTTATAATGCCATCCATGAGACAGTACATATTACATCATTGAGATGTTGGCTCAACACAAACAGGTCATGGTAATTCCAAATTTCGAAAATAAAAATATAAATATTATGAAACGAAAAATTCTCGCAAACGCTGGTCAGAAAAAGATAGATCATCCGTACAAGTAGATCAACCATCGATAATCAATCTTTACAATAAAGAGATAGGGGGTGTAGATCGCTATAGCCAAATGAGTGGTATATACAGATCAGGAATCAGATCAAAGAAGTGTTTCGTTTTTGTCTAGATGGTTCTTTAGTCAACATGTGGTATTTGTACCGAGGTGCCCTACAGTCAAAAAAATTAAAATATGCCCTTACTTGAGTTTTGTACTCGAATTGTGTTCGCGATTTTATCTCCATTAGCTTCAACAGCACATACAGGGCTCAAACCAAAATCAAATGTGTTTTCAGAAATTCGTCATGACGGAAAAGAACACTCGATTGATAAGCAAGAAACTCAGAGACGCTTTGCTAAAAGTTTTCATGTCTGAAATGTAATGTCCACGGAATATGTGGACGATGGTAATGTGGGATTGCAGCCAGATACCTGTTTTCATCTATATTACTAAGAGTGATCCAAATACATGTGCAGAGTTAGGCTGGATTTAGACAGATCCGAAATTTGATCGATACGATAGCTTTCTGATTGGTCTACATTCAAATTTTGACCAATCAGAAAGCTATCAGATCGTCGTACGATCAGATTTCGAATCTGTCTGAATCCAGCCTTAGGCGTGAGAGAAGTCAGATGGCTAAACTTCGCTCTGCCATATGATTGTATAATGATTAAAACAAATAAAGACTTTTATTAACATTATTGTTGAAGTTAACCAAATTTTCATTGATAATATACTTCCAGAAATAAAAATTAATGGCTTCTAGTAGTTTTTGTTTATTCGTTTGCGATAACATAATACCCCCTATTTTCCCAGGGTATGATATATCATACTGATAAGAATATATCGAAACAATTTGTTTTGTGGAAAACGCTCTCTTATGCATATGTACATTTTTATTAGTAAAATATCCAAAAATCAGAAAAATTCATGACAAAAATAATTCTAGGCATTGAAGGGTTGAGATCATTAATTTGAAGATGAAAATTCAACTCCGTCTTGCCTGAACAAGAACTTTTGTATTTTCATCGATATATTTGCAATTGCACCGATAATAGAAAAGTGAACATTTTCCGGCGTAGATGAACAATTATTCTGGGTACTAAGTCCATAAATTTGAATTGATCCACAGTCTGTTTCAAGAAATCAGGTAGTTGATCATACAGATATGTTTCAAGTAATATTTTCGAGACTGACGGAAACATTGAAACAGCAGCAGTTTTATACATGCTCTCAAACTGAGGTTTGAAATCATATCGTAATAGACCAAACAAAGACTGAAACAGAAATGACTAAATCGGTGCCATATCACAAAATACTATTCCTGAAAAGCTCTCCTAAATGATGAACAAACTTCAGACTGATTCGACCAACAATTATCAATGAAAAAAGCATAACTTGTATACTAAGAAAATCGGATCATGCAATGCTTCATACCACTCTGTATACATATTTTCTCGGTTCAATATATCATGTTCAGCCTTCTCAACACAACCATGAACATTATCTGGAACAATCCCTCACAATAATTAGTGTTCATTTCAATTATAATCCGTGATCGACACAATCATTTGTTTGACCCTCGCTGATACATAATGATTTGTTTGTCTCGTTCTCCGTACATTTGAGTATTATAAATAATGCATAATATTTTCCAATCAACGACCTAACCTTGTGGAGAAATTGCGTTCATTAATTCTTCATGGCGACATAATGAAATGAAATTTATTTTTCCTGGAACTGCATCGATAACAAGTTCAATGTTTCACGCTATAGAATGTTTACGAGTAAATGTGTGATGAGCAATTGCCTATAAGAAAAAATTCGAAAAGTAAGTTGGAGTCAATCCCAGTTGCCGATCTCTGCACTGAAATTCAGTCTGCAGGTGGTTCACCAGAACAGAAATACCGAAGATAGTTTAGGTGAAATTCTTTATATGTGCCTCTCAGATTAATACAACGTTGTATGTCGTACTTGCCAGGAAAGTAGTTGATTCTCGACAATATGGAATTCTCGATTTGTCAATTACAGCAGATGCAGGTTTGAAAAATTGAGTGTCATTTACGAGTTCTTTAATTCACTTCGAAAACTAGTCCATTTGATTTCTCAAGTGTCCAGTTTCCAATTTTGAAGTGTTCTGTTTCTAATTCACAGTTTCGCAACAGTTCCTGGAAAGCGTGAAATAGTGAAATAGAAATATGAACTGAACTTGGAACTGAGACAAACTTTTCAGATTCAGAAACCGTTTATCAAACCTAACGACAAAAACAAAACTTGAATATAATAAATCAAATTGAAATTAACAAAAATGACGCCAAAAAATTATGGCTGACAATAAATCACATAAGCGGAAAGAAGAGTAAAAAAAACAATATAAAACAAATTATCGATGGCTCTGAGAATATAATAAAAAAAACACGAAATAGCTAATACTTTCAATGAATATTTCGTTAATATCGGACAAGACCTCGCAGCAAAAATAACGAAGCCTCCCTCACCGCCACCCACTGGACAGTACAACCCAAATTCGATCTTCCTCAATCCCACCAATGAAGACGAGATTATAAAAACTATAAACGAACTTGAAAACTGGAAAACACCAGGTATCGACAATATAAAGGCTGAATGTTCGAAAGAGGTTGCTGTGGAATTGGCCTCTCCTCTCACGTTTATTATCAACAATATTTTCTATGAAGGCATATGCCCTCCTGAATTTAAAACTGCTGTGGTGAAACCATCAATCAAACATGGCAAAAAAACTCTCATATCTAATTACATGCCGATATCAATAATAATTTGCAAAAATCCTGGAGAATAGTCTATTTTGTCTCCTAGTCAATCTGGTTTCAAAAAAAGAGTTTCAACAGAGGATGCCATATCCACAGTAACGTCCAAAATGTATGACTCTCTCGCTGAAGGTAAACCTGCAATTGCCTTGTTCCTCGACCTTTCAAAGGCGTTCGATACTGTGGATCATCCCCAGCTGTTGGACGCCTTGATTGGAGTAGGAATACGAGGTAATGCCCATGCATTTTTTGGTAGTTACCTGAAGGAGAGGAAACAAACAGTTCGTCAAAGTATGCAGAGGGCGTGGTCAATTGTGGCGTACCTCAGGGAACTGTGCTAGGTCCTGTGCTAATTAATATATATATATATATATATATATATATATATATATATATATCAATAGCCTACTTAATCTTCAAACTTTGGGATAAATCATCACTTTCGCAGATAACACGGTTGTATTATATACCGGTAATACATGGGAAGAACTGAAAAACACTATTGAAGACTGGATTTTCTACCATACTGGATTGGTTTGATCACAAACTCCTCACTGTGAACTATGATAAAACAATGTTTCTGCCTATTTCTTCTTATAAGAATACCTTGACCAACTTCGATGAATTACACATCTTAGACCGGCATAGAGACATTGTTATTAAACGTATAGAAAAACTCAAGTACCTGGGTATAACAATTGACCAGCACTTGAGATGGAATTTTCTCGCAAAAAATATAGCCAATACTATCCGTTCTATGCTTCACAAATTCAAATACCTGACAAAAGTTTCAGAAATATCCCACTTGAAAATGATATACTATGCACTAATCGAATCAAGCTTAGCTTACGGCATTTTCGGATGGGGAGGCATATGCAATAATTACTTAGATCAAATAGTACAAAAAATTATTCTCAAAATTATATATAAAAAAGAAAAAACTTACTATTTAGAACAACTGTTTCACAAAACTGAAATACTCGATTTGAGACAAATATTTTTCAAAAAGATTTCTCTATTTTTATTCAAACATAAGAAAAACCAAACAACCATCAGTCATTGTTATCACACTAGAGCCAGAGATAATGAAAACCTTCAGTTACCAGTCTCATCCAAAACTATAGGTCAGAGATGTCATCTATTTATAGCCCCCAGAATTTACAATTATCTACCTCATAGCATAAGGGAAATCTCAATACCAAGAGTGAAAAAAGAATTGAATAAATTCATACTCCAAGTCGAAAGAAAAGAAATCAGTCGGATAATTGATATGAATATGGCTCACATCATATCTCATTTTTGAGTAAAGAGTTGAAATGGTAAGTTGCAAATTATGCTTTTTACAACTCCTCATCAAAAAATACTAGATTCTCGTCAAGAGAAGCTACCCATTGTTTCATATCGTGAATTGTGTCCTCAACACATGTGGACAGTTAAATTACCAGTATGTTCATTTCTATTTCCCGTAACCTGTTCACCTCTGAAGAGACGCTAAGAGTACACTACCAAAGAAGGCGACCGGTCAATAATAATTTCATCCAAAAATAACAAAATTGTAAAGCACTACACAAGTTTTTCTGGTTGATGGGATGAAATAAACAGTTTCATTTGAGGACATAATTTGGAGAATAGATGGAAGGGATTGAACTTTGAAAAATCACCTGAAGGTATGTTTACCAAAATCCGAAGCTCAACGTATTATTTTTTCATAATGACTTCATTTGATTTTAGATGTGAATTCCAAAACGATAATTCCAATGAAATATCACACTGTCTCATGGGGAGTTGTTGATACAGATGTGAATATAATAGGTGAGACTGAATTATTTAGTTCAATATCTAAATGTTTCAATATATGTAGATCAGTTACTCTTACACCAAACTGGTATAACTTGCACTTGAAAAAATTCATACTGAATCTTCAAGTTTGAAGTGAGTTCGAAAACCTCAAAATGAAAACGAACGATATAATCGAGATGTCACTGAGAATATATGAAACATATAAGTTCGAGTCGGTCAACGTTTCGGCTACCATTTCGGAGCCATTTTCAAGAGGAAATGATTTGGCGTCTAGGTCTGAGTCTCCTTGGTACCTGTGTCTCATCACTAGCGATCGAAGACCGAAGGATTGGAATTTTCGTGTTTATTTATAGAATAATCGCTGGTCGGACCGTCAACAGAAGCTACGATCCGGTAAATACACGGGCCAGGTGTAGAGGAGGTACGACGAGACAGAAATGGTTTCCAGGTATTGGGAAGCCTTTGTGAATCATCGCGTTTGTTAAAAGGTTTTGTGACTCGACGCCGGAGCTTTAATGTGCCTACTCCCCAGGTCACGTCACGAACTCTCTGTAAGGTCGGAATTAAGGTCTGAATTTGCCTACTCCTCAGATTACAATACAATACAACACATTTATTTCCATTAGACCTGCCTAATACAAGTGTAGGATAATGTCAAAATGATGCTACAATTGATATACAAGAGCAGTAAAAATGTCGATAAAAAAACAATAACAGAAAAGTAATCATACACAGAAAAATCGTTTTTTTTTTAATTTTTTGCAATCTAAAAATCCTTTAATGGAATAAAAGCATGTTGGGTAAGGCGACTGTTTAACATGAATTTGAAGTTATAACTATTATTTTTTTTTTCAAATCGGTGGGTAGCTTGTTGAATAGTTTAGCCGGTAGTACTACAGGGCTGTGTGAAACCAGCGTTAATCTGTGACTTGGGATATCCAATAACTTTTGTCGGAATTGATAAGGTATCGAATCGTATCGTGAGATAGGGAACTCTGAGGGATTCTCTTTGGCATGCATAATACTATTATTGATATATAAACTTGGCAGTGTCAAAATATTAGCCTTCATAAATAGATGACGACAAGAATGATGTTTCGGTTTAAATGACATCGTTCTTAATATTCGTTTTTGTAACTTGAAAACTTCGTTTGATCTACTGCTGTTTCCCCAGCACAGATTTGCATAGTTAAGGCATGAGTGAAAGTAAGCGTAATTATACAGTTTTAGTAGCTCAAATGAAACATGTGTGCGGAGCCTCCATACGACAAAGCAGCAGACCTACAGTTTGCGTAGAACATGATCTATTCGATTCGACCAGTTGAGTTGCGAGTCTATGTAAACTCCTAAGTACTTTGCGACGTTTTTTTGTGCAATTGTGTTTCCATGAACACGTACCAGAAGGCTGCTATTCAAGTCCCTCAATGAGAGTACCACAAGTTCTGTTTTTTATCATTCAGTATTATTTCATTGGTGTTGCAATAATGTTTCATGGAGTAGACTATCTGATTTGATCTCAAACTAAGCTCTTCGGATGATTTACTGGAAGTGGATGATATCGCGTCATCGGCAAATGATGCTATGTATTCTCTGGCAAAAAGAGGAAAAATATTATTGATGAAAGTTATAAATAATAGTAGAGTCAACAGACTGCCTTGCGGGACACCGTTCAGAGCAAGTTTTTCTTGCGATTTGTAAACTTTTGAATTGATACGTAACTCTGTTTTTTGAGGTCTGTGGAGTAAAAAGGAACTGTGCCAACGCAATGAATTACCCCTGATACCGATGCATTCAAATTTCTTCAATAGTAGATCTATATCGATCACATCAAAAGCACGACGCAAATCAAAGAATATGCAGGTCGTGGTTTCTTTGTTATCTAAGTTTGAAAGGATTTTTTTGTAAAGAGACAATAGTGCCTGTGTTGTTGATCTTCCTTGTCGAAAACCAAATTGTTTACCATCAAAGAAGTTGATAGAATTCAAGATTGAACTAAGTTCACCCAAAAAGGAAGCCCTGTAATGTTCAAAGAACACCGCGTGAATCAAGGAGGTGGAGAGATGAATTAACATTAACTTTGAATTTGATGTTTTTGAGTCTCAGGAAAAACCTCCCTTGGCATGGAGTTCCAAAGTTCGGTGGTTCTTTCGAAAAAAGATCCCTGAGCGAAAGAGGTTCGACAGGTCTCCAAGCTCAAAACAAAGGGGTGAGAATTTTGCACTCGCCTGTTCATCCGTATTGATACTGCCTAGGGTGAAACGATTGACGATAATTCAGAAGAGCACGGACCGAGGAAATATCCATAGAAGAGACAAGTCGGCGAACCTTCTACGATGTTTCAACGAATTGAGCGAGACCGTGAGTGAAGAATCATCTACAGCCGAATCGCTTTCCTCTGTATTGAATCAAGAAGTTGCAATGGATGTTGTGGTGCCGAGCCCCACGAACGAGATCTATACTACAAAACAAGCCGTATCTCTGCCTTGTAGATCAGTGCTGACGAAAAGTGAAGTATTTCTCCGCACGAAATAGAAATCCAAGCTTTTGGGAAGCATCTTCAGCAATCGATCTCACACGGTTTTTTCATGAGAGATTATTACTGATCGTAATTTCTAGCATCAAGATACTCGTTTATGTAGGAATAGTTACTCCTGGCATCTGAATAGTGGATGAAGATGGATTGGCTCCCTTTGAAGAGAGACATCCCTACTTAGCAGTGGATATCTGATTGTGGAAAACTATATATATACTACGGAGAACATAACAGGTCAGTTACCCTTTTTGAAAAATACTCTGTATATTGGTGAATGATTTCAATACTGACCCCTCATACGAGACATATTTTGATAACCTTACTACTCTCAAGAATCCCAAAAAGACCCAAGAAGGTACACATTGTATTATACCAAAGTTGAATCGAATAAAAACCGAAGTGGAATGAATATTCAGGTAAGAAAGTCAATGGATTTCTAAAAAAAATTATATGAATGAAACAGGTTATTGAAGTGAAAGCAGATGATAGATAATTTCAACCTTGATATACAAAATATATTTGAATAAAAAATGAGAAGGCTCTGATATGGAAGGCATTCGAATCAATGATTTCAATATTTGAAGTTAGTATAATATTCATAATGATTCATTCAGTCTTATTGTTGAAAGGAATGAAAATCATACCTTTTCATAACACGAACTTTGAACATAGGTCGAAACTGCACTGTTCGTGTCAGATTGATTTTTCATTTTCGATAAATTTCATATCACCTGTGATTCAAAAAATTGTTTTTCTCGCATTTTGATTCAATATTATTTTTTGTTCCACTACTTCCACTGATGCCATTGTATCATCACTCAATCAACAATAATGTTTGAAAACTGTTTTACTCACTTGTTTACTCCAGCCAACACTCAAGACATAACTGATACGAAGACCGATTAAGAGAGCTCTGTTTGAGAGCGGTTGTCGTATAAGAATCAACCTGTCTTTATTTTGTTGTATATTTGACGAACTTTAACCGGCAACATAAAAAAACAATCTTTGAAATATATTCCAATTGAATGGTGTAAAATATCAACCGAGACCGAATATACTGAATGCATAATTGAATCTGATGAGTTTTTGGTATAATTTAGCGCATTATCTGGGCATGTAAGTGTTATGGGCCAGGCAAGGATATCAGATACGTGAGAATTGCTTTTGTTTCTGTTTAATATCAATAGCGATAACTTCAAATAGGTATAAGGTTTGTTCGGGTTTTTCATATTCTCTGTTCAGCATCGTCATGTTCAGTCCCCAACCGGACAATTATTTCCTGGCAATATGAAGCAGTCCGGACAGTCAACCAGAAGCTGCCATCGGGACAACAAAGCTACGTCAGCTGATGCGATACCGAAAAGTTTATATGATAGGGATTTCCATATTCGAAGCAATAATAAACCGTCGACATCACATCCAAGATGAATATTCAATTACCTCTTTCAGATGACACCGAGTGAGTTGTTGCCCCTGTCATAATCATGACCTCGGTACATGGGTCACTATCATTATCCCATCAATAAATCGAAACTCACTTTACAATATCTTATAACTACAATAAACATCAATAGGCTCCCAATTCAATCTTAGACAATTAGACAAATCATCCATGGCTTGATTCACACCCAATGAAATGGGTTTATTCACAAAGGAATCGGAATATAATAATCTCATCGTGTAGTACATATCAATATTTTGTTTCACGTTTTCGATGCTGAACTTGTTCATTATCAAACAGCACGTAATCACATGGTCGTCTGCAATTGGAATATTGTGAATTGCCTCAATGAAATACTCGAGGCTTCGAACTTTGCTCGAGCGAGTCAGTTTATAGCACCTGGACGTTTGATCAGTGATCAAAAATGCCGATCTTCTGTGGCAGGACAGCTGTTGTTTCGACCAAGATGCATATAACCCTGGTGCGTCGACTGATATTCTTTTGTTTAGCCAAATCCTCTCGATCTGAGAAACCGAAGCCAGAGCTTATATTTTTTGACGGTAGGTAGTGACAGAGGTAGTGATACAAATGCGATTTTCTTAGGCTACATTTCCAACTAGGCGGCAGCTTACGAATGAATGTCGATACCGACGGTTTTGTTGGCTGAATCCTCGCGGGATTTTTCGTCACCAATAGAATCATCAGTATACAGAATATGAAAGACCAAGTTCGTCTAATAGAAACCTATCAATTACACATCATTTGAGGAGTGCACGATTCAATTTACTAATCCCCTGTACGAAACTCATAATGAATCGCTCGCGTAATTACATGTTAACATGTATTACTTCCCTCATATCATCGGCTCATAATCACATTACAATTACCTTTCATTTTTTGAACACTATGAATAAAGAGGAAAAATTACTTACCTATCTTCAATTCCTCAGATATCCATTATACTTCCCAGTTCCACTCACAACCATTGATTAGGAACATTTTAAATCACATTCACAGAGATTTTAATTCATATTTCATCAACTTGAAAGCGAAAGGAAAAAGCATCATAAGTTATGATTCATGACATAACCTATAAATTTGATTTAATCGCGGGACCGTTGACGTTCACGGCATCACAGATTAAAATTTCAGTGGATCAGGGTAGGCTTCGAAACCAGATTCGTGAGGTGCGCCTCTGGTAACAAACTCTCGAAGGGATTTCTTCAGTTATATTTCTTCAAAATCAAGAATGCTTGATATCAAGAGTTTATGACTACGATTTTTCAGGTATAAGTCAACGCACCAGGGTTATATGCATCTTGGTTTCGACATTTGAAAACGTCTTTCAAATGTTACCAGTTTCATATCACGTTCGAAGAGTCCCCAATTTAAATTTAAACTTTTACTTCCCCAGGAATAGCTTATTCAATTTTCAAAATCTGCAAGGGTTGTATGAAGAATTTGAAAAACGTTTTCAACAAATATCATGACACACTTTGACGAACGCTTTCTCTCTAATTTTGAAAAAATAACCAGAAGCTCTCTTCAAGTCTATGTCAGAATTATATGGGTCATCGAATGCTGCTTTCTATTTGATATCACCTCACCTTGATGTCTAAATGCAGTTATAATGTAAGACAAGTAATTTTTTGCAAATGCAATACTAGGCTTGTGTCACAGCCTTCACCAGTTTGTTCAGCTGAAATTATTATGAATAAACTAAATCTATAGAAACTAGTCTTTCGGGTATTGAATGGAAGTGGCCGTTACTTGATGAAAATCCATATAAAACAAATAATATACAGTTGCCTGTAAGATCTTCACATATTAAGGTTTACTGAACCGCGACACGTGTTTCGCTATACACTAGCTTTCTCAATTCCTTAAACTAATGATTAAAGTTCCTGCTCGAGGAAGCTATTGTATAGCGAAATAAGTGTCGCGGTTAAGAAAACCCTAATATGTGAAGATCTTACAGACAACCGTATATTATTCGTTCTTTCGGGTATTAATCCGTGTGTAGAATGTTGAATATTCGACGTTTAGACTCTCATGCTGGATTCATTATCAAGAAATTACGTATCTTTATCTATAACGCAACCTAACTAATCAACCCCCTTACGAGCGGACCAACCAAAACACGATACTAACTTCTAGAGGAGTATTTATATAATACCGGTCACTGACATGAAGGTGAAACAGGCCATCGAAGTTAGTACCGTGATTTGGCTGGTACGCTCGTGAGGGGGTTGATTGGTCACATGCGTTATCGAAAGAGATATGTCTGTATTTTCTTAATAATGACTTCGGGGAGCTGGCCCATGGCCTGATTCACTGCGACCTTTTCTCTCCATAGCCTTGACACTGACTCCTTCATATAGCTAGCAGCCTCTGGTTTCTCCTTCCCGCATCTTGCGTGTCTCAGCCTTGCTATCGCTTCGCATTCACAGAGCACATACAGTGCGGTTTCTTCCTCTTCTTGGCAGAACCTGCATTGGGTTTCCTCTGTCAGACCAATTTTGCTCATATGTTTTCTGAGCCGACTATGCCCCGTAAGTAGACCCACCACTACCCTTAAAACCTTACTGTCGTGGTTCAGCAGGTCTTCCGTGAATCTGGGCGCTGGTTCCTTTATGAACTCTTTCGCCTGTCTCATTCCAGGGAGCTTATTCCACCAATCTTTCAACTCGTTTTGCATCCATGAATTCATGGATGTCTTAATGCTTGCTTTCGCTACCCCGCAGAAGGATTCTGGGCCGATCATAGCCTTAGATGCGCCTTCATGGGCTAGAGCATCGGCCTCCTCGTTGCCTTTGTGACCCTCATGACCCATGCTAGAGTAACCCTATTTTGGGCACTTAGCTCCTTGAGTGCGCTCAGACAGCTTCCCACCAATCTTGAGTGAGAAGAGTATTTATATACCAGTGACCTGAAGGCGAAACAAGTTATCGAAGTTAGTATCGTGATTGGGCTGGTACGCTCGTGAGGGGGTTGATTGGATTATTGAAATGAACTGGATTGAGTTTTGTATGAAGTTCCTAACTGAAAAAATGCACTAAATAATTTCATGAAGTGTAAAATGGCATTGCCATCAACTCAGGAACAGCAAGTGACAAAGTTTGTGAAGTCACATGGAATATTTCTTCTGAAAATTTCAGAAAACAGCAGAAGGAATCGAAAGATCGACCAATGATAAGCTAGAACCTCAGTCATCTTGTACCATTCGAATTCAGTTTCAATAATTCTATGAGGGGTCATATCAAAATAGGTTTTTCCCTCAATATAAGTCATACTTTAGTACTTCTGTTGAGTGTGAATGTGTTCTCATCCGGTCTCTAATGATTTCGATGTCTTCCTTCAGTCCCTCTTTGGTTTTGTTGGTGATCTTCAGTTCTTCATGTAGACCCGTGATATATTGTCAGGGGTAATATAATAAGTGGTATGATTATTACCGATAATTTTTTGGAATATTAATAAATTGCAATCCCAAAGCTGAAAATACAACGAGTCCGCAGGACGAGTTGTATTTTCTTGCATTGGGATTGCCAATGAATTGATATTCCAAAAAATTATAGGTTATTAATCATACCACGAATTATATTTAGGACGACAATATAACCCCTGTTTGAGCAAAAATTGTTGAATTACCTGGTAATTGATTCTTTATTTCTGGCCGTATTCAAGGGAATACTCTTTTCCACTGCTTCATCTATGATACCAATCGCCATTTGTCCCCAACGATCGCTCATATTGATTAAGAAATATAACTAATCAAAACACATAGATTTGACGTTTATAATTTAAATCATTATTTTCACTTGACAGCTAGTAAAACAAAAACTAAGCAGGTTTATCACCGTGAAAATACAGCGACAAGCTATATTTTCACTGTAATTCGGATTCTATTGGCTGAATTTCAAAATTTGAAATAGACTGATTGGTTGTTAAGCAAGGAGATATATTGTCGAAATAATCTATTTTGTTCTCCATCGATCGAGAATGACAAAAATATTTTAAATGATCAATATTTTTAGAATCCAACACAAATCATCGAGGGTGTCAGTTCTCAATTGTTGGGATTTTTCAACGATGAATATCAAAATTTCAGTAAGAAAATTCCAACCCTGAAAAAATTTCCCGATGATTGAGAAATAATTTTTTCACAAGTCTCTGAAGAATCGCCACTAAGGTAGATTCACAACTCTGCAACAAGTTATCAAGGAGAGTACGTAACAATATATTGGATTGAACTGGTCGATACTCGATGAAAATCTATATGAACAAAATTATCACAGTTTCCTGTAGGTACGATTCTCACTGACCTTGGGTTTAAAAAACCGCGACACGTAATTTGCTATACCATAACTTTCGCAAGCACGATGAATGAAATGTTTAATGCTTATGGTCTATTTATCTAGCTTCGGGAAGCTATTATTTAGCGAAACACTTGTCGCGGTTTTGTAGCTATTTTCAGAGAGAATTTGTGATCATTTTGGTAACAATATATGTATTTCAATTGATTTCATAGAAAATATCGTATGGCCGTCACCCGTTGCGGAAAATGTAGTAACGTGACTGAAAAAAGTTGAGGTTGCATAATTGAAAAAACGTTAAATAGTGAAGTCAAAAATCATCACAGTGTTCTGTACGATCCGCACTGAGAATGGTTTTATAACAAGTATTTTTTAATCCTCCTAGAGGAAGCTTTTCTATAGCGAAACACTTTTCGTGGTTTTGTGTACCCATTGTTAGTGAAAATCGTACAGGAAACTAATATTTTTTGTTGAAAATGTATTTTAATCAAGTATCTGCCACTTCAATTCAATTGACACTGGATGAGTATTTCATTTCAACTTTGGCAACTGAACCCAATTTTAATGTACTTTCTGATGCCAAACGAGTCATGAAAGAAACAATACAACATTGATTATTAGGTTCGTCGTTTTTGGTTATGTCATGAACTATCACATTTATGATATACAAAAGAAAAAGTTGTTTTTTTTGTGCATTATATATTGCAAAACAGCATTCATCAATCATCTTTCTTGACCTTCTTTAGGCACCTGCTATCCAACTTGGTGGAATATTTATTCAATGAGGAAGTTTACAACAGCTCCCACCTTAGGCTTCATTCCAAATGGAGCCATTAGTAAAGCTGTTTTTTCAATAGCTTCCAACCGAACGGTTGAATCCCCAAAAAATGACAGGCATGAAATTGTGATAGTATTATAATCCCAAATTTGCGTTTGTTGAAAAAGGACATTTATGGCAATTTTCACATTGAATTAAATTATAATGACTGGGACAAACTGTTGAAAACAGTTCATTTTCGATTGAAATGACTGTTAACATATGTATATCCATGTTATTTAATTCGTGGTCAAATTTGACTGTGAGAATCCATCGAAACCGCAACATGAATTTTGTTTAATCAAGTGTCCATTAATTGAATTGAATGAATAACATAATTCAGGTCCCTGAGCGATTTCAATACATTGAATAATGAAATGATAATATAAAAATATATTTTCTTTGACAGAAAACGTTCCCATGTTGATTAACAACCACCAATAACCATTTTGATGTTTTGAGCAAGTTTATTGAAGTATGTTCGTATAGACAACTGCTACCAGTCTGATATTGGAGTCTATACAAGTGTAGAATAGCAGATTTTTCATTTACCCCGAAAATTTTCTGCGTTAAGAAGTTTCTTCTGAATGAAACACGTTCTAATAGTCAACAATTTCTAGTATGACGAAAATTCCACCGAAAATTCGAGAAATAATAAAATATACATCTCTCAGCGTATGGGAAACCAAATTTGTTATTGTTTTCACAACTTATTCACAATTACTTTGCGAAATAATGGTTTTCAAAGCGTGCTTCCATTTTCAATAAAATATAATCATTAGTGTCTAAAGGATTTTAGTTCAGCTAGTCCTCGGAGATCGCAACACTGGTTTCCTGCAAAAAAGCTAAAATATAAAAAAAACATTCGACATAGTCGATGAACATACTCGAAGAGTGGCGTTGAATCAAATCATATTTGTTCGAAAGATAATTCAAGGAATAATATGTTGTTGCACAACTCTTCGATATATTTGAGGCTTTTCGGTCAACAGATTTCATTATAATCTGTTCTTCTGTAATCTTGGATTACAGTTAATTCCGTAATATTTATGTGGAATCGAGCATTGTCCATTCGAATACAATAAAGTAGCTGTTGGAGTTCCACAGAATTCAGTTTCGCGCTACTGATCTTTTTTCTCTACATCGAAGATTCACCACAAAGTATATAGATTGCTCTTTTTGATAATGGAACTTCGTTTTCAGAAGAAGTTTATTTGGATTCGGATTTCCAAGGCAAGCTGAAAGATTGCTTGAAACTTCTCAACGTGGTGTCAAAGTAACAGACTCATCATCAATGCGGAGAGAAATCTGTGAATCATCTTAAATATGTTGTTATTGATGAAACAAAAATATGTTTCACAGAAACCACGAAGTTTTTAGGAGTTCAAGTCGACTGCGCATTGAATTGAAAATCTGATATTCATAACCTAAGTGAAAGACTCAACCACAGTTTCTATGCCTTCATGCAACTGGAAAAATATATACTCTTGGTCATATAACGCTGGCTCGTTTCTGCCTATAAATGAAATAAATGTCAGCGAAATGTCAATTGAAACTGATGAGAGACTTGTCACAAATTGAAGATTTCGGATGTATGAGAGTTCATAGTGTGAGTTTTCAGTAATTCAACCTCCTTCCCACTGAAGAGCTCAGGAGACAATTTTCTCTGAGCGAAACGAGATCTTGTATGGCTTGGAATAAAATATTATTATCCTGGTGAGTGAGATTTTGTCTACAAA
>JAVJAQ010000704.1:235000-257777 GCA_032362365.1 Zygogramma bicolorata
TTTCTGTGAGTTTTTGAATCTAGAACTTTTTATTTTTTTTCAGATATTTCATGAATTTTCAACTTAATATTGTACTATATATACTATACTACCGGCGAGGGAGTTGATGCTGTGGTTCCGCATCCGCCTATCGACCTAGAGGTCCCGAGTTCGCTTTACCAACAGGGCAGAGATTTTTCTCCGCTAATAACCCTGCTCCTGAGGTATGGCGTAGGAAGTTACTAACAAGCCTACTTGCTGAAGGACTTCGAGAGAATTCGATGGTGCTTGGTATAATACCATACATCATTTTTACTATCATTACATCATCTTGAATTCTAAATAGACCAATTGAATTAATCGAATCAATCGACTGAATTTACAATAAATTTTTTATCCTGGTATCATTTAGGTATCATTCTTTTTGCTCGAGATCTGGACCTGTATATAGAAATAGTATATTCTGTCATAGGGAGATAACCCGTAAGATACACGGCCAACCATGCGGCCGTGCATTGGGAGGCTGTCACTGTTAGGTACTGGCTAGGGAGACAAAATAAATTAAAAAGTGAAACGTAGCCATGGTATTGATAAATCAAATTATGAAGAAGAATCATGCCAACTCTTATGTTTGAAATCAGTCACAAATCGTCATGGATTTTTGTCGCTCTTGAGAAAACAAGATATGCCTATTAGGCCAGTAGACTAATACATGAGTTCTAATCACCAGCCGTGCCAAATCGCCAATTTTTTTGTTGGTAGTTTGGACCCCAAGGAATATAGTGTGAGATTTGTGGAATCGAGAAATGACGATTTCTGTCAAAAAAAATTATTAAAAAAAACAAAAGACATATTTTGATGTTATTATCTTTGGAATAAGATTTATCGAAAAATGTTTCTCACAAAAGATGTGCGCCGTGATGAAATCTACAAAATAAGTCCTATGCAAAAATCACTTAGAATTATTAGTTTGGCGGTAAATCAATGTTGAACAAAAATTTTTCAAAAAAATTTTAATTGTATTTACGAGGTTTATTGATGAAGTACTGTCCTCAAACTCATCCACCATCTGAAAAAAACTGTCCTGAAGAGATACCGGTAAGGTTTATCCAGCCATGTTATATAGTTTAGCAACAATGACCGATTTTCGTAAATCTGGCGTGTCGCTATAGCATTTGTCCCACAAGACCGAGAAGGTGCAAAAAAATCAGGGTCATTCTTTTCAGCATGTACATTCAGGATTTGAGTGAAAAAAATATTTTTTAATTTTTATTCAACATGTTTTTCGAATATGTAAGATTTTAGCTTATAAACAAATAGAAGTTACGCCTTATACATTCAAGTTATTTGAAATGTTCCTTAAAATTCCCGTAGGTCTTCGCGAGACGCGTAATTTAAAACAAAAAAAGTTTCAATATCTTCATTCTAGGCCGAGATACAATAATTTTTACGTTGGTTTCATTTGTTATTGTTTAAATAAACATTTTCGCGAAATTCAAGTTTTCGGGCATTCGCAATAGTGTTAGGCATAATTTTTGATATTATAGAAACCGTTTTGAGCATTAATCTCATGACAGATCATGATTGCATTCGGTCACTCGCACGCGAAATATACTGACGGCGGCGGCGGCCTCGGTATAGCCGGGTGACGCGTGCTGGCCTGCTAGTCTCGCTCCAAGGCTCCTCTCGCGCGGCTTTCTTAACAATTTCCATATCTCCCTTATAAATTGTCGTAAACAAATGAATTTTTTTTTTGAATCAACGTAGTTTTTTCTCGTGAATTCAAAAATGTTCATGAAAATCAATTTGTTTTCAATACGTACCCAAAAAATTGTTTTTAAATTCAATGTTGATATTGGGAGGCCAATAAATAATCTTATATTTAATAGGTGAGGAGAACAAAAGTAAATTTTTAATTTTTTTTCTCTACGGTTCATAGCTAGCGTTATTATCGTTATTTCCTACATTATACTATGAGGTAGAACACGATTAAATTTCCACAGAATCTATTGTCTTCGCGACATGTTTCGATGCCCTGTATCTTTTTCAAGCGAATGTACTATAAACACTGGCATTACATACATACATTACACTACATTATTATTATCGTCACTTAATGCAAACGTTACATCCTCCGTATCATCTATATCATCTGAAATTCCTGAAAATTGTTCGTCGATTTCGTCATCGCTTAGAACTATTTCAGGTTCGATGACATTCGAACAATTTTTTCCGCAACATTTTTTGCACAATATTTGTGCATTCCAGCCCTACTTTTCGACACGTACAATTAGTTTGACATTTGCTTGTATCGCAACCGCAAGAAATTATTTCTAATAAATTGGCCGGAATTGGGTCTTTTTCACAAGTGATCGGCACCAACATACCGTTGCTTCTTTTCCACCCCCATCGCATTGGATCCTTTGAACAATCGCCTTGCCATTCGCACACTTGTGAATAAGTGCGAAGCGAATGTTCATCGCATGCCTCAGCGGTTGGGGGAAGACAGCTTAAATTGAACGTACTTTTGAGGGTTGACTTCGTAAAACATAAGTACCGAAATGCATCAAAAGAGAAGCTATCATTTTCTCGTGCGCCATGTAGCGTCCTCTGTACAAGCAGGGAAAAGCCAAATTGATTAAACTTTTGAGGAGTGACCGTAATTATCTCAAGAGAGAAGCTAGTCTTTTCAATGATCCAAATGCGTTGAAAAGTTCGATACAGGCAGCCGGACAGAACATCTCTAACGACAATTTATAAGGGAGATATGGAAATTGTTAAGTAAGCCGCGCGTGAGGTGCCTTGGAGCGAGGCTAGCAGGCCAGCACGCGTCACCCTTCCATACCGAGGCCTCCGTCAGTATATTTCGCGTGCGAGTGACCGAATGCAATCATGATCTGCCATGAGATTAATGCTCAAAACGTTTTCTATAATATCAAATATTATGCCTAACACTCTTACGAATGCCCGAAAACTTGAATTTCGCGAAAATGTTTATTTAAACAATAACAAATGAAACAAACGTAAAAATTATTGTATCTCGGCCTAGAATAGAGATATTGGAACTTTTTTTTTAATTACGCGTCTCGCTAAGACCTACGAGAATCTTAAGAAACATTTCAAATAAATTGAATATATAAGGCGTAACTTCTATTTGTTTATATGCTAAAATCTTACGTATTCGAAAAACATGTTAAAAAAAAATATATTTTTTTCACTCAAATCCTGAATGTACATGCTGAAAAGAATGACTCTGATTTTTTTGCACCTTCTCGGTCTTGTGGGACAAATGCTATAGCGACACGCCAGATTTACGAAAATCGGTCATTGTTGCTAAACTATATAACATGGCTGGATAAACCTTACCGGTATCTCTTCAGGACAGTTTCTTTCAGATGGTGGATGAGTTTGAGGATAGTACTTTATAAATAAACCTCGTAAATACAATAATAATTTTTTCGAAAAACTTTTGTTTAACAGTGATTTACCGCCAAACTAATAATTCTACGTCATGTACTCATTTTGTAGATTTCATCACGGCGCACATTTTTTGTAAAAAACATTTTTCGATAATTCTTATTCCAAAGATGATAACATAAAAATATGTCTTTTTTTCGACAGAAATCGTCATTTCTCGATTCCACAAATTTCACACTATATTCCTTGAGGTCCAAACTACCTACAAAAAAATTGGCGATTTGGCATGGCTGTTGAATAGAAGTCGTCCAAATTCATGTACATTCCGTCTGGACTATATCATATACTGGCTATAATTAATGGAACTTGTTAAGTTATGATTCTTCTGCAAGGCCTTCTGTTTGAATAAACAATTTGAAAAAGTCAATGTACGATATTTGTTATATTCTCTGGGAACCGAAATAGATTCTAAATCGATTGTGGAATTATACTCATTCGTCTCACACTTATATGTTTTTCCTTTGCTTGTGTCATTTTTTTAGAACAAGAAAAACTTCATCAATACCCTAGGCGCAGCATATCATGATAATAATTATATTACATCTCTGTCATTATCAGGATGATGACTCACATCATTGATCATAAATGAATGAAATACATTTAATCATCTTACTCTTTGTGAAATCTTTGGATTCAGCATTTGTTTCGCTAATACTATCACTGGTTCAGCTATAGGTGGATAATTCAGAAAATGTACTTGTTTGATGTTGCTGTTGAACGCATTCTGGAACAAAAAATATATATAATAATGGTGGGAGCACTGAAGTTGAAATGATCATTGATGAGTGGAACAGATATCCAACTTTTGTTGAACACAAACAAAGATAAATCACTGATGCAGGTGGGATTCATCATATCAAAGTAGTGATATGATGAAAAATTATGAAATGAAAATCGAAAAATCTAATTTACCAGAAAAGCAATTTCATTGGAATGATCTTCATTCGATTCTCCCCCAAAACCTTGATGAAGTTAAGGTATATCGACTGGTCGAGAGGAAAACACAATATCCCCTTTGAAAAACTTGACTTGAGTCAACAATCAGGTATTCTGGGAGAGTTATGCAATTGATTACTACAAAATTGGCTCATAGGAATGATTTGTTAGCTATCCTGAAGAAAAGAAAACTCTCAATGAGGAATTGAACCCTATACCAAACTAAAAAAACTCGCACTCAACTCTTCTTTGGCAAAAAGTTGTTCATGTGGTTACGAATGACGCATATGAGGAAATGATAGCTTCAAAACTCTTTTAAAATATCCATCTATAATTTCCATTAGGAATCGAAATAACAAATTTTCAAACTCTTCATTTCACTACCATCGGAAATATACAGAAAAAGCAGACTACCTCTAATATTGTCGACGTATTCTTCATCATCGTGGGAGTAGCTTGAGCCAGATGCCCCAGCTTTACATTTTTGAAATCGTAAACTATCACATCTCCAAGTGGATAATCTTCATGCAATCTCACTTCTGTTAAATTATAGGTGTGGGCGAACAAATTGTATATGTTGAAATGTTCTGGATCGCTGTCAGGTAAATGGAACATGATGACTCGGTAGCCATCCTTCGTAGACTTTGGTAGCGGTATGAAATACCTGCGAAAATTAATAAATGAAGAATATCCATAATAGTATATTATGCAACGATCGTGTAATGATGGTTATTAATACATGAGCATAAACCGGGATACGAAACTATTAACTATTAATACATGCGAGTGTATTAATAACCATTACATGAGAGTTGCATACGCTATTTTATCTACACCCAATAAATAATAAAGAACTAAAATTATTATATTGATACGTATTCATATTGAACACAATAATAGTAGGTAATCGATCGTATTTCTTTGAAAAATTCTACAAAATTATAATTAATAGTATAACCACGGAAAATACAACAATGAGAAATGAAAAGAAGAAAAAAAAAGGAAAAAAAAAAATTCTGCCGACGTCGGGAATTGAACCTGGACGTAATTATTCACTACCGGCGCCATTGACCATTCGGACATGAGAGCTCATATAATTAAGTTGGAAATAAAAACATATGCCTGCATTTGTCAAATGAAAAATATAATCCTTTCGATTGTATTTTTTTTTTGTCTAAGACATCTGTGGAGGGTCGCTGGTAATTCTTCTATATCCCTGCTATAAGACATTTTCATACTATTATCGAAAATTGACTAAATTCTTCAAGAATTCAATACCTACTGATTTTGACTTGACAAACGTCAAAATGCAAAGCTTGCACATCATGCTTGATTGAAAAATAATGGGTTTCTATTGGTTGAAAATCTGTATCGTAATGAAAATCTGTATCGTAATGGATTTCATTATAAAACGGGTTGTGGGCATATAAGTGTATTATTAGAGTACGGGTGTAGATAAAAATTCATTTCGACATTGTGTTGTGAGTAATACAATCAGAATCGCATTCAGGATTGATTATCATTATATGAAATTATTATCGTTGCCTTCATGTAAAACTCTCAGAAATGAATCCATACTGAACAGAAAACGTTATGCACTTGTTTAATGTAACCTTTGACATCCAGCATAGACCAGTTAGACTGTTAAACTGAAAAGTATCCAGTTGGATGCAGTTACCATAGCAGATATCCCATGAATGCTTGCGGTATTTGAATGAAATCAACATAGAGAATGATTGACTCCTCGGGGTATTATTGCATGCACTTGACGATGATAGTGGCTAAAATAATAAGGTACCCAATGAGTTTGATTAGAAAATCGCACTCAATAGTTGTAACTTTCAAATTCCATTTTCATTGATTAAGATTGCCAAAATCGTTCTTTCACTTGGTTAGGATTTGTAAAGCTTGATTCCATATTTTTCTACGATGGTGGAAATTTTACAGCCATTTGAAGAATATTTTTCGCATGGAATGGATTCTGAAACTGTGAAAGATCATACCGTACAATAAATATATCCGATAGATTTCTGGAATGGGGAAACATATTGTATCTAGATGTGAAATAGTTATAGCTTTTTGACTCGAGACTGCTTTTCAATAGGCTCCTTTACTAATTTTCCATTATTATTATGCATTACATGAAGTTATTAATAAATCCCCTAGGAAATGAGGAGTCCACCATTTCTGTAAAGAAAATTATTTAGGTAAATACTGGTGTAGTACATCTTTCAGGATTTCAGTGAAATGAGTTGATGATTGAAATTACGGTATATCATCAATATCTTTTTTATCCGCCTCATAATTTCGACCAAATGAATTACATTTAGCACTGTTGCTGGATAAAAGTTATCCGAATAAACTCATTATAAAGAGATCCAAATTGATTGACAGTTTATACGAAGTGAATATTTAGGAAAGAAACAACAATAAATATGCAAAACAACTCACATTCTGTCCATACCTTCCTGCATGTGTGGCAACAGTGGATGTTTATTTTCGAAATACTCGGGAAAAAGGCTTCTCATTGTATAGTACATGTCCAGCTTTTTCTTTGTATTTTCAATACTGAATTTATTGAATATCAAAAAAGCTGTAAAAACGTGATCATCTGAAAAAAAATTGGGTTTTTTGAAAAATTCTTATTTTTATTTATTTATTTTCCCAAGAAACATATAAGTTTATGATAGGGAAAAAAACAATACATCTCTCAATAAAACTAAACATCTATTCTTTATCCTGACCAAATATATCTGAAACATTTCTCAGAAATAAATCAATATTAAAAGAAATCATGATAATAAATGATATTTCAATTCTACCTTAAATCTTTACCATAAGTTTTTAATAATTTTGGTAGTTCATTATAATGTAATATTCCTTTGGAATGAATTGATTGCTGTCCCACATTCGTTTTCATTTTCATAGTTGCCAAATTATCTGAATTCCTTGTTGAATGATTATGTTGATCATTAATAGGAATGAAAACCAAATTTGAGATTTTCCAATTATTTTTTACCAGATGAATGAAAGTACAAATTTTCAATTTATAAAGTGAATAGATATCCAGAAGATGTTTCGGTTTATATAAATTTACTGTAGGTTCTTCATAATCAAGTTTGAAATCACATTTAATGATTTTGTTTTGTAAAGTTTTCAATGGTTTCAGTAAACATTTTTTTGCCGATCCCCATACCGAGACTAAGTAATGAAGTTTAGATAATACTAAAGAGTAGTAATGAATTTTAAGATATTTCGAGGGTAAAAAGTTTCTTATTTTGAAAATGATTCCAATTACTGGAGATATTTGTTTCCTTAATATTTCAATATTATTGGACCATGACAAATTTTTATCAATATGCAGGCCAAGAAACTTCAGAGAAGGAGGATACTTGATGATTTCACTTTTGAAATTGATTGGTTCTTTTAAATTGGTAGGAATTGATCGTTCAGTCACAAACATGAAAGATGACTTTTCGTAATTTAAAGTTAATTTATGTTTCACTAGCCAAGATGATATTTTGTCAATGTCGGTAAACATGTTTTTTCTTGTAAACTGAATCCGCTATAAATTATAGTTGTATCATCAGCAAACATCTTAATTTTCCCGACCAGATCCAAATCAGCCAGTGAATTAATATATATATATATATATATATATAAGAAAGAGAACAGGTCCAAGGATTGATCCTTGTGGTACTCCACATGAAACCGTTTTATGGACTCCTTCAGTCTCTTCCATAAATATAAATTGTTTTCTATCTGACAGATAATTTTTGAACCACTCATGAATATACCCTCTCACACCTATTTGATATAGGACATTCAAAAGAATTTTGTGATCAACTGTATCGAAAGCTTTTTGAAGATCAAGCGACAGAATACCACATTTTTTACCTGAGTCTATGTCAAGTTGGAACTGAGTGATGACATCAAGTACTGCTGATTCTGTATCGCTGGATCTTCTGAAGCCGAACTGGCCATTGTACAATAATTTTGATTTTTCAAGATATTTGAATAGTCTAGAATGCATCGCTTTCTCAATTATTTCCGAGAGTACTGGTAGTATAGAGATTGGTCTATAAGTTTTCATTTGATTGAGATAATTGACATAAGTTCTATACAACCAATCTTGCAACAATTTGAAATAAATATGATGAATCAAGAAAAAATTTTTTTCATGAGTGTTCACATCATTCTTCACAAATAGTTTAACATCGCGGATGGAATTAGCGAAGATCATCAAAAGTCATATTAGCACCAACTTGCATCAACAGACTTCTTGTTAAGAAAACTCGCAGAACTTGGAAGAGGTAATAATGCACATAGCACGAAGGACCGGCCGGGGTTTCAACCTTGTTACTACCGAACATTAATCGAACGCACCATATCACCCCTTCTGCCTGATAACAGTTAGCCCAGTATCAACCCTGTATTGATGAACTGAACCTGTGTGGCTAGTTTGATGGGGGCTGAATCTTCTAGACATAGATCCAGTTGGATGTTTGGTAAGGCTGTAACTTGATGTACCCATGCTCCACAGTAGTTCACGACATATGTTTGAAAATATGTTATGCAAATCGATTTATTGATATTTTAATGTTGTACAAGTGTTGATAATATATTTCATTCATAGAATGATGAAAAATTAAACTTATTTCTGCTCATATGTCAATTCCATAACGAAAGAGTTATCTATCCATATCCAAAACCTCATTTATGCATGAATATCACCCTTGTCCAATATTTACGTTGATTCCAGTTCATTTCGAGAGCTCCGAATAGTAAGTTATACATTATCAATACGCAAAACATCTTTTATACCAAGAATTGATATTTACTTATTATAGAGCCTTCCAGCTAGATGAGAATGATTTCATTAGAAATAGATGATAACCGAACTTGGAAATACCAAGTAGATGTTATTCATAATATTTTCATACTAAACGGTGGGTACAAGGGAAATTGTTTTTCGATTATTGTATCATTAAATTTCGATTCATTTCGATTCATCATTTGATTATAACGGCACTGTCGGGATGATGATTCATAATGGCTACCGATCATATCAACTCTTTGACGAAGACTCTATAAAAATACTCTGCAAAATCTTGGCAATAGTCGCAATAGAAACATTCACATTCAAATAGTTTCGTTTTGAAAAATGTGTACTCTCTTTCGAAGAAATGTTTCAAATATTCTCCAAAAAACATTTTAGAGATGAAAAATCGCGTTCCACTTATTTTGTGACGTGGAAACATCAACAGTTTCTCTGATTCTGAACATTTGTATCTAAAATTGTTGTTCTAAAATTGTTCGTTCCGTTAACCAGCTGACGAACTCCAACCCTCAGAAGTCGAAACTTGTGCGAGCAATGGATCAACGGGGCCTTACCTTTTAACGTGCGATTACCCAGCACGGAAATGAATATGACGAATCGGTTTGCTTGATTGTGGTTGACAATGTTCCTTCATGAGTGGTGTTTATTCGGACCTCCACTGTCTATATAACCAACTCTATTTGAACGTATCACAAATAAATAATAGTTTGAAAAACTAAAAAACACGCTTTTATAGCTAACCGAACTGAAAAATAGAAAATAATTTTTAATTACAAAGAGTTTATATCACGGTAGTAGAAGGCTAAACAATCATTCATAGTCAATCAGCTCAAAATAAAATTATAATAGAATTTGAGTAATCAACAGAATGAAGTAATTCAGAGTAAAATCGTGGGGTGCTTGATATATTATATATTACAATCATTCTATCGGTAATTATCTTTGAGAGAAGACTAATGAAATGTAGTAAAATGCACCCCACGCTTTTTACTCTGAATTACTTCATTCTGTTAATTACTTAAATTCTATTATAATTTGAATTTGAGCCGATTGACTATGAATGATTGTTTAGCCTTCTACTACCGTAATATAAACTCTTTGTAATTAAAAATTATTTTCTATTTTTTAGTTCGGTTAGCTATAAAAGCGTGTTTTTTAGTTTTTTAAACTATTATTTATTTTTCATTTTTTAGTTCAATTTATCAATTAGTTTCTAGTGGAAATGTGATATTTCTTACTCCGCAATCTCATCATTTCATTTAAAGCTTCACTATTGCATGGGGTACTTCCTGTCCAAGTTCTTCAATCCGAATACCGTCTAAAGATCTTACGCTACTAAGTGCTACATAGGCTTGTCCAGCAGCAAAAGTTCGCGTTCAAATTAATCAGACTTCTGGAAATTGGTGAAAATTATGCTCAAAGATTCCGTTTCATACATAGTTACAACCCAAGCTAATAAAAGCGTGTTAAAAAAATAAAAAACGTACGGTAGGGAGAAACATTCTATTATTCAGTGAATTACAAATACTGGAATTGATTATTCGTGAAGCAATGAATTATTTAATTCTCAAAAATTCTAAAAAATGAATGAGCAGAAGTTACTCGAAAAGTAGAAGTGAGGATGAAAATCCTGTCAAATAAATGTGTCAAAAAAACTAAAACGAATCCAAACAAACAGATTGGAATGAATTCTGCTCAAGAAATGGTGACAAAAACTGAATATTGAATATGAAATAGTAAGATCAAACAATTTTACATAAACAGAAAATGTTTTAACCAAGTTCAAAGTTGAGTGTACATTTGGATTGCTGGTATCCTCAACCATTTTCGGGTGATCACAATCACTGATCACTGATCGAGGTGTGGTCGATAATAAAGATCCAATTTATCCATGATAGGGATAAGCGGATGATACCAATAGGACGCGCTGATTCCTTTCAGCGGGAAATGGATGTATTGGCGTAAGGTTTTTGATCGCCTAGCCGAGGTTGGTCCATTATTTGAATGACGGTTTTCATGCTACTTTTGATTTTCAATTAGATTGACATCTGATAGAAGTGATACCTTTACTTGATTTTGGAATTTCTCTTCGATTTGAATTATGTCTTTTTTGTGAAATTTCGTACTCAAGTTTCGATTTGATATGGATAGTATAATATAGGAAAGTTCATATGATAAATTCATTGCACATAAGTCGATGAAACTTGCTTATTTTTCATTCATCTCTTTCATATCATCCACGATTTGTATCTCTTTTACCAGGCATACATTTTAAGTGGTATAAAATCACATATAGCTAATTTTCTGTGAAGATGAACATATCCATATCTCAATTGTTTGATTTCATTTGTATTGACTATTGTTATGACAGATACAGAAAGATCATCACGTTTATTTAGGATACACGATTTTCGGAAGCAGTAATTACTAATCATTATAGTTGATCATTCATCAAAAACCGGCTTGACAAACGATTATAATTCTCATTAAAAGAAACGATTCGTTGGAACTGCAATTCTTAGAGAATATTGATATCAAGACAGTGTTATCACCACAGACAGTTGTTCCGTTCTAATACTGAATGATGCATGTAGAATCCGGAAAAAACTTACCAGGTATTTCGGGTAGATGAGGTTGACTCTCGACCCATTCTCTGAGAATTTGGATATCTTGCTTCAGGTCGCTTTCTGATTTATTGTTTACTCTGAGGGCTTGTTTCAGTAAGTTGGATATATCTTGAAAGTAATTTGATTTGGTATCCATTCTGGTAATTTTCCTGAAAAGAAATCAATGGTGGTAGCCGATGAATATATGAATATATATATATATATATATATATATATATATATATATATATATATATATATATATATATATATATATATATATATATATATATGATGAGTTGTTTTTTCGGGTTTCATTCCGTGTTCTGTGGTTTTGATCCCCTGAAGGATAATTGTCACAACGTTTCGGCAAAGTCTCATTTGCCATCTTCTAGGTGATGATTGAGTTTCGTCCTCCGAACTCGACTAATTATTTCGAGTTCTACTTCTCAATATATAGGGGTGTTCATTGATGGTATCTTTGACCTGGGCCCCTCCCACTTTCTTCGTTGGTCCGACTGCATTTTTCATTATGTCTGTATGGTAATTACTTGATAAGGTCCGACCTTGTTCCTCTGGTGTGATCGGCTTGTTTTTGTTTTGTGATAGGATGGA
The DNA here is from genome assembly GCA_032362365.1 of Zygogramma bicolorata. NCBI lineage: Eukaryota > Metazoa > Arthropoda > Insecta > Coleoptera > Chrysomelidae > Zygogramma > Zygogramma bicolorata. The sequence goes on from JAVJAQ010000704.1 coordinate 247,454, forward strand.
TTTCCACGTTCTTGGTAATCTTTGGGCATCATCTCTCTTATTCATACTACTCGGTCGTTTCTCAATTTCGATAGCCTCTCTGATTGTTCGAGAGTAGAAGTTTTCATCGCTCGCTAATGTTTTTGTGTTTTCGAAATTGATGTTATGCCCTGTCTCCAATACGTGTTGGAAAAAGCAGAAAACATCCTTGATATTTTCAAGTGTTCTTCCCAAAAGTGAGAAATATTTTGGCCCCATAATAACGTTAGAATCATGATCTCCATAGTAATACAAAACAATATGCAAAAACGTTGTTGGGAATCAGCTGATAGTTTTCGCACAACATAATTGTTTATGACCATCAAGGTAAAGAATTTGTTTTCATTGACGAGCTAAACTTATGCTCATTATTTGGTGCTGGATATATTCTTGGACCCCAAACTGACAACTGAAAATTTATAATAATATAATATATATTTTTCTGAATTATAAGAAAAAAATTAAAAAAGAAAATAATTGAGATATGGAGCGATATCTGCGGCTCAAAGGAAAATTTGAATTACCTCTGAAAGTTAACATCGGAAACTTTGGTGTAAAAGTGGAGACCTTTTCGGAGATCAATTACCGTTACATCACAATTATATTACTTGCACTCCTGACTCGTTTCGTCAAGGATAGAAAAAAGTTAGTACTATCATGATAGTTAGTTTCTACCACTTCTAAGTCCATTGACTAATGGTAGGTCATTCAATACTCACTGACTGTGGAATAGATTTCCTCATACGAGGAATTGAGAGATTTGAATACGCTATCGGTTGATATTTCTCATCGAGACTAGCATAAATGAATTGTTCTCCAAGTGTACTTACCTACCTATTCGTTTACCGGAATAATTGTAGATGATAAAACCTGGAACTTTTCCTAGAGATCAATTACCCTCACACCAAACTGACATTTTTGCACTCGACGCGCGTTTGGCTAACAAGGTTAGCATCTTCGGGAGAAGAAAAGTGATACTCAACTGATACTTCTGAAGATGCTAACCTTGTAAGCGAAACGCGCGTCGAGTGCAAGTACTTTCAGATTGGTGCTAGGGTGATTGATCTCTAGGAAAAGTTTCAACTTTTACACCAAAGGTTCAAATCTTATCGATTATAATATTACCTGTCGACGAAAAAATGTTGGGTGAATAATCCTCATCGTAATGAGAGCATCCAAATATAGAAGAATTAAGTTGAAAGTAATCAAATTGAAAATATGGAAAAAGAAAGAGAGGAAATTATATTGAAATTCATATCAAAGATGAAAGCCTGCGAAGAATGTCTGTGCCACTAAACAAAACTTATGATTATCCTCAACTTGGAATCTGGTTTCATTATTTTGTTATCCTAAAATCTGCAGGTCCAGGTAATGAATTTTGGCAAGTCAACCAGCACATATTTTGCTGCTCCCAACAAAAATGTTTGATTACTATTTTTTCACATCATATTGAGAAGGAACAATATGCAGATAAAAATAAATTGAAAAGAGGTATGATTCAACAAACTCAGACAATGAAATGGATAAAATATTGGATACCAGCGGTCCCAATAAGCTCAATCCAAAAACTTCAAACGATTTGTTTTCGTCATGATAGGACTTCCGACTCCACAGTACCTACTTAGCATACTCAAAAAAATTTCAAACTACTTTCTTACTTGGTTTTTTTCCATCATTAACTTTTCTGCTATGTAAAAAAAAAATAGTTAAATAACTGGTACTATCAATATAGATTGACCAACATGTGGATTTCATGAGGCAAGAAATCAACTACTCAAAGTACCCCAGAAAATAGAAATTAGTGAGGTAATTTTCATACTAATGAAAAATATTTGAGAAGTTTCGATAATAATGAATCTGCTTTAACTGAATATCATGTTTTTGAATCGCACACTTCATTCAATGGATGAATATTCTGGCGATTTTCCTTCTTTCATATGCAAAATGACTCAACGAAAGCAGGATATCTTGAATGAATCTGACGAGAGGAAACTATCAGAAATTCAGATTACCGTTGATTTTCGTAGGAATGAATTTATACGTTCCACGGCTTTCTCGAACTATAAAATAAAATAGATGTAAATACTGTCTTCATAATAAAAAAATTATGAAAGATATATTGATGGAAATTACTCATTGTTTTGAAACATGTTTCCGTTGAATCACCACAATAAAATCGGTACATTTACAAAGGTAAATGAATAAGTGGTTTGGAGCACACCTGATAAATATTCAAAGAATACTGTCATATTAGATATCGAAAAAATTTCCTTCTGAAAGATCTAATAACAATAGATGTCTTGAAATTTGACGAAAGTGAGTTAATGCTTTGACAATATAGTAGCCAAATGAAAGTTCACAGATAAATTCGAGAAGTGAGTAACGGGAGTCAATTAAAATAATTTGAGAGATATTAGACCATGATACATATTTTAAGATATCGAATCATTTTAATCAATTTTTCGGAATAATAGTTTCTTATTTCTGAAGAAAGAAAATACTTCATTCTTGGACCTATTTCGAACTTTCGATTTTGTTAGTTATTTTTTTTTTCAGCTACCCCTGCTGTCCATTTGGAAACATAAAATCTATATTGCACATTCCTAAAACTGTCTGGCTATTGAAGTAGAAAACGTCCTCGGAATCAGAGGTCTTTCCTTGTGAGTGTCCAAATAGTTATCCCTGTCTGTTATATGAAATAGTTGAACTTCGAGATGTATACCTCGGGATCCAGGGCCAGTCAATGAACAATAATAATAATAATAATGAATGGTCTTTATTCAACATACGGATAGTAACAAAACAAAATTACATCTTACATCATTTTAAAACACGCATACGTATGTTGAAATGGCGGAGATTCAGCTTCAAGCTGTTTTTCAACTCAACCATATAAAAGCAAACAAATAACACTGATATTGATATGATATATAAAATACGATAAAATAAATAGTTATAATCAATGGCAACCAGGTGGAAGCTAATACAATTCTGAATAATTGAAATTCACCTAACAAGAGAAACAAATGAGCCTTTATCCGATTCAAGATTACCAAAAAACAATCAACCATTATTTGCGAGTTGCGCATTCAACCTCTACTTGAAGTTTTTGAGAGTGAATGATTTAAATTCTCTTGTTAATTTGTTATATTCTTTCGCAAGAATATATGAGAAACTACGGGTATATAGGAATGTCTTATTATTAGGAATTACAAGAATATCTTTATTCCGTGTTCTAGGATTTTGTATATTAGAAAATGATGTTATTCTAGTGAAAAGGTAGGTGGGCTTTTTCTTATGGATTATAGTTAGTAGATGTAAGAGGCGCATACTCTCCAGTCTCAACCAACCTGATTCCTTCATCTTCGAGCCGATGTGATTATATTTACGAAATTCGTAGGAGAAACGCAGACATGAATTCTGAATTCGTTTAAGTCTATTTGCATCAGCTTGGAGCAAGTCCGGAGAATATAAGCGACTCACATAGTTTCTTCTTCAGATCAGTTGTCAATAGGCCTCTGTTAGTATATATTTGCCGGAGTGTAGGAAAGGATTCCTGACAAAAGTGGTTAATGTGTTTCGTAAATCTTAGGTTTGAGTCTAGCCACATTCCCAAATTTTTTTATTCGGTTACCCGTGGAATATCTTGATTATTTATACTGATTTTCAAATTGAGCTCAGGGGCATTACATTGTGATTTACTTCCCAAAAGTATGAGATTATGTGCGGTGGAAATATCAAATAGCGAATTGAGGTCTTCATTAATAAGATTTTCAGCTGTTTTAACATCATTAGGATTGAATGCAAAATATAACTGTTTATGGTCCGCGTGGTGGTGGAAAAGTATATGAGGAAATGCAAATCTTTGTATAAACTTCAGAAATATGTTTTTACCAATATCCAAAAATAATTGTTTCTCATTTTTTTTTATTATTAAAAATACATTTTTAATTTTTCAGAGTATTATTTGATTTGTATAAGTTTGAAGTCATATCTTGAGAAGGAGAACTGTTAAAAACTTCTCCTTGGGCCTCAAGGGACTGCAGCTATAAAAGTAAGAAGTGGGGGAATTATACAAGTGACAACAGCAGCTTTGACATGGTCCCTAACAGATTAGTACACATTTTGGAAAAAAATACAAATTTTCATGCATTCGCGATCTTTGAATTTGAAAACGAACTTTGCTCAGAAATAAATATTTCACAATGGTGCGAATACATATAATTCTCTTCCACAATCTCTCAAAAACATTGAACAGGAAAACTTATTCAAGATACAACTGAAAAAATATTTTCTATCATGACTAATATCAGAATATTCTTCATATATCTTTGATTTTTTTCAGATTTTATCATTTATTTGATTTTGAGTTATATAACTGTTGAATATCTGAACCAGTTATAAATCACTGTATATATCCCTGTCATAAATTACTGTAGTTTCTTGGGATCAATAAATGAATCAATTATTGTGCAGTTGAAGCAATGACAGTAAATTATCTAACATTTACATCTTTGAAAATCAAATTTTCGAAACAGATAGTATTTGTTTTTCACTTATATTGCACTCTCATCAAAAAACAATTGTGAATAGCTAATCAAATATTTTGAAATAAATTGGTGCTGAAAGTTACAGTTTTATGGTACAATTCAATAACACTACTAATCATGATATAGACTTAAGTTATATGTCGCGTGCGAAAAAGTATCTTTTTCCGCACTTGTGAGGTGAATTACTACAGTATTAGGTATAAATCTTTGCCTCAAACATTTTTGCCAATGTCCTTCTCATTTTTCAGTAAGTTATTGTTCATGATTATTGCAATCAAGATCGAAAATTTTTTGTTTTTCATCTTTTCTATTTGAGCTTTAAATGCAGTTCAACAGTTTTTGTGAAGATTCATTGACTGGCCCAGGAATCCGAGATTTAAAAATTTTTACGCCTCCAGTACTCCATCAAACAGTGGAAAAACATGTCATATTCTGGAATTGATTATTTCCTAATCCTCAGCTCCTATGTAAATGTGATGAAGAGAGTAATTAGGCATATTCAGAGTGAAAAATACTTGTGTGAAAAATATTTGTGTTATAGAATGGGCAAATTAGTGTGTAGATGGAAATTCACCAAAAAATAGGTTTTCCTATAAAATTTGCAAACTTTCAGAATTTTTCGTCCTCTACAAACCCAGTTCAATGGGAAATTGCAATTTAAAAATATTTTCTTCAATGAACTTTTTCATCAGAATCTGCGATAATAAAGTTGCAGTCATTTTTTAGTTAGAAATTCCCAGAAAATAAGTTTTTATCAAATTTCACCACTGATATTGAAACAAACTCCTACTTGTATGGTATAGTGAAAAGAACAGGTTGGAACAAGATAATAATCATAATATCAAACTGTATGAAATTCCCCATTGTTTTTGAAAATTTGCAATTTCAAATGATAAGACTCCGTTCACTAACTAAAAATTATCAGTAGTAAAATTTATGCTCTCCCCGAAGTTTCGTAAAGAATATTCCTTATTTGGACATTCATCAACCCTTTCAGTATTTCAATCAGATTCTGAATCATATTGAACTACAATCCAGGATCATTGCAATGCCATTTTCAATTCCTTTTCAAGGAGTGGTGTGACCTCTCCATGCAGAAATTGACATGAATTTGAGGATTTCCAATCGACTTGCATTTTTCAAGTGGTCGAAACAGAATAATATCAGCGAAAGCAAAAAAACTACTCACCTGAGTTGTGGAGGAATATATTCTTATACAAATGTAGCACGAACTTTTTGAACAAAACTACGTCTGACCTTTGTCAGTCTCCTGCAAGAAACAAGTGCTGCAATCGTTCTGAATCAGAGAGAGGGGTAAATTGGAACCAACCCATTCTCGAACAAAAATAAAATAAATCTCTTAGGTACCTGTTTCACCTGCTGCATACAACGGCTTTATGGGATCACTGGCTTGGAATACCCCAAGGTTTTTTACGTTATTTCGTTGCTACCATGAAATTAATCGTTGTAATTCCCATTGAGGGCATTCGTGTTTTGAATAACAAGAAAGATCATAATATAAATGAAGAGAATGGTTCAATCTCTATTTCTTTATAACATTCAATTTGACATACCCAAAATTACACCACTTGATACTATACAGAGAAGTGTCCATGTTTCTTAACCAATATATCTAAAGGTATTCCTGAACTCGTTAATGATATTTGGCATTATTGAAGGAGGAATAGCGTTTTTGTTATACGAAATAGAGAATCATTTTCCAGAGAAGGAATTTTCTCTGCGTTGTATCAATGATTGTGCATTGAATTCCACGGATTGGAAAGTGTAAACATCAGTAAACGATGAGAACCTCTGGTGTTGGAGTTCAAACTTTTGTGGAGATCAATTACTACAACGAAAAACTGAAATATGTAAACATGAGTACTAAATCCAATGGTTCTAAATATTAGGAATCATCTTCATTTCATCCGCATAGAAAAATGTGTCCTGTTTCCATACAACCGTATTCAATCTCAAACCATTTTCTGCTATTTTAATGAATTCGGGACAATAATTGTAGACAAATCCAAGGATTCATCAGGATATTCTTAGAGATGATTTGGATATACTTTGCTTCCGATTTTTCAACAGAGTTTCAGATAACCAACAAATGAAAAAAATTGTTTCAGCGTAATATGAGGAATATTAAATAATGAAAAATTAATGAAAGTGGTCCCAGGACATATCCTTAGGCTCGAAGTAGCACAAATTCAGATGATGTCACATTGATTAGATAGTGGTGAGGAGTCCACTCCATGGTAATGTAACGATATACAATTTTCAATAATGTCAAGAAATGAAGTGATAGAGCCTTATGAGAGATGTTCAGATTGACAAGATATAAGAGACGGTGAATTTTTCGTCATTAACGAAATGTTTCGAAATGAATAACTCACCTCAACACTAAGTAAACTATTGCTAATACATTACTGAGAAAAAATAAACAGGGTACCTCGGAAGAAACTTCAAAAGAGTTTCTTGTGTGTGGTATAGGCAGGCAACCTACTGAAAATGGAACTGAATATACAAAATCAATTCAATTCAATCCTGGTATTGATAGTAAATATGACACAAGTCAGGTATAATATAATATGGAATCGACTATATTTTGAACCACTGACTGAATCGCATCTGACTAGTTGGTTGAAAAATGAAATATCCAAAAGTTTTCGTCTGAACTAAAGCAAATTTAGTCTCTCGCTCCCATTTCTTCGAGTTGTTGATGCCAATATTGATGTAGAAAAAATGATTCTTGTGCCACTGAATTTAATCATCGTTACTTGCTTTTTCAACATTCAAAATCTGACTTAACTTCCGGTTAAACCATAAGAAATTTTCAATTATTCATCCTTTTGACAAAAATGTCGCATCTTCCATATCCAATTCACCACAAACAACTATATAAAAATGTTTTTTTCAGCTGGTTTATACGAAACAACTCATCTTGCAGAAATATGTATCAATCAATTTGAAGTAATATTTGTTCTCATTCTGAAATATCCTGTATATATTTTCAAGAATTCTTCAAGACATTTTTTAAAACAGTTCCGACAACTGGGTTCACTCATTACTAATACACACTGTATGTCATCCCAACTAGGACATCTTCTGTTCACCGTGTTGAAAACAAAAAAAAATACGTACTTCGCAATTGCTCTCATTCTTCCATCAAAGGTAACTCTTGCTGACCTTCAACCAGCAAGAAATTTTTTGTTTCAGGTTATACTTGACCGTTTTACTAAATAGGCAATAATCTCCGATGAGATTGGAATCCGCGGAAGGAATGATTATCAATGATGACAAAAGACCCGATTTATTTATCTGACAAATTGAAACGGTTTGCTTCTATATTGTGAATATTAATATCGCCACATGGAATAGTGGTTAGGTATCTAGTACGGGATATTGTATTTGTCTTTGAATCACTTTTAATCGGACCTTGTCTACAGTGAAGTGATGGAAAGTCATATTTCCTTGATTTTTGAACACGAAGTTGAGAATGTTAATCTCAAAACGTATCAGTTTGTGAAAAGGTGTGAGAGAGTCAGTTCATTTTGTTTTATTTTTTTTTTTTTAATTTTGAGATACGAAATTGCGAATGAGTATCTCGGAATTTACCGATATCAACTGATTAATTCGAAAGTCCTACTGAGTATCTCGAAATTATATTATTTCAACAAACTAAGTCAGGTAGAGGAAACATAAAGAAAACGAAGTATAAAGGCTCTTCTACGCCTCTGTTATTTTGAATACTTTTCATAAATGATATTTTCCATAGGTTTTTCTTTTCTGAGAGAATGGTACCAATTTGTTCCATCCAATGGTACTCAAGATCTCCTGCTCATTCATTCGAATGTAATTCGATTATTTCTTCAGCGCACCGACAGATGTCAGTGCAGATTTCTGCGTAAAAGAAAGTCGTCCAGAAGTTCAAAAAACTGATAATATAGAATATTTAGGTGTCTGAGGTGTCAATATAAACCAATTTCGAGTTATTTCAATGGAGTGTCTCAAGATGTTGTAAAGTGCACTGAAAGTACTGTGTTATGGATTGTGTTAGGTCTCAGCGCAGTATGCAGTATAGATACCTGGGTGACTTCTGTCCAATAATATTTCAAAGCTGCATTGAAAGTAATGGTCCATGTACTGGGTCTGCCGTCGCTTCCAACTTGTATAAAGAAGGAGGTGATGACGTCCCATCTGAGGAGAATTGGCGAGGAGAGAGGTATACAGGATATAAGAAGATCGCAATGGTAGCGGAGAAAAAAATCCCACTATCCGCTATCAAAGCAGAGGACAAAATCAGTTGGAAAAGGATGATTCCACTAGAGATCCCAATAGGAAAGAGTGGGACGAGGGACGGGTGATCTTTCCCCGAGAAAGCTTGGTCTGTTTTACGGACGGGTCCAAACTTGAGGAAGGAAAAGCCGGAGCAGGAGTTTACTTGGAAAAGGGAAAGAGAAGCTATGTCCACGCGCTAGGTTCCTTGACAACAGTTTTCCAAGCAGAGGTGTTTGCCATCCTAGAGGCAATCAGAATGGAAGAAGTGAGGCTAGACACAGAGAGACGTGTTTATGTCTGCTCTGACAGTCAGGCCGCAATCAGGGCTCTGAATGCAACCAGAACCAGGTCAAGACTGGTTCAGGAGTGGATGGACGCTCTGGTGGAACTTGCGACAAAAATGGAAATCACGCAAATGAGGGTCCAGGGCCATGCGGAGATCGAAGGCAACGAGCGGGCGGACCAGCTAGCCAATCAAGAAGCCGGACAAAGGAGACTAATAACAACGGCACTGAACGAGTGGACCGCTGAAAGATTAGGTAAGAAGTGGAGAGGAATAGAAGGCTACAGGGCAGCCAAAGCAGATGATGTCGGGGCTCGACAGGGCAAGGACGGCCCAGATATTGAGGCTAAGCCGCAAAGAAAGAAGGCCGAAGAGGTTCGAACAGGTATTCGCCATGGGGTGAATGAGTGCCGGGGTTTGCGAAGAGGGCCTACTGGCGCCTAGTCGCTGACGCTTGCGTCTCCCACCTCTTACCATTAAAATTACCAATGGTCAATGTAGGCGTCTTGTGTGGAAATGGGCTCCAGAGTTATTTCCCATATTTATGATGCAGTTGTCGACTTCTCAACGGAATAGTAGATGACGACGTCCAGACGAATAGAAGTAAAAGCTGCACAAGCGAAAACATCAAGAGAAAACTATATTTATCAAAGAATGAGTTGAAAAAGTTTGACGGCAATATCAAGAATTGGATTGGTTTTTGGGGCCAGTAAAAAGAGATCCACGAATATGAAGATGTAGACGCCGAGGATAAATTTCAATATTTACTGCAGTCTTTGGAGGGAAGTTCAGCGGTTAGAGATTTATTAGGGAGTTTTCCGCCTTCCAGCACACTATCTCTGGTCGCCGTCGACCAGTTGAAAGCGAGGTTCTATAAATAGACCGGGAGGTCATGACAGGTGACGTTCCACCATTTTTTCGTGCATGCCTTTTTAAGGCTTGATAAATAACCCTAAAATATCAAAGATAGTCGTTTTTTAGCCCCCCCGCGCGTCCTCTTCATAAGGAAAAACGCTTTTCTTTCTGTAGCGAATTTTCGTGTTTTTCCGTGATATGTTACTGCATGCCATTGTAATATACGGAAGTTCAAACTAATTGAAGCTCTAATAATTGATGGCATGCACCCCGCAGCGGCCCAAGATGATCAAAGGGTTGTGAAAACCTGAAAAAAAATTTTGGAAAATTCCGTGTT
>JAVJAQ010000707.1:0-14142 GCA_032362365.1 Zygogramma bicolorata
TCTCTCTGACCCTTCTATGACTTTCCAACGAGTGAGCGAGTCTGTGAGCGAAGAATCACCAATAAGACGGATTGCCTCCCTCCATTTAGAATCAAGAAGTTTCAATGAATGTTCTCGTGCCGAATCCCACATATGAGAACTTTATTTCAAAACAGACCGAATGTGTGCCTTCAAGATCATCAGAAGCTGACGAGATTTGAAGTATTTCTTCGCACGAAATTGAAACCCAAGCATCTGGGAAGCACCTTTAACGATCGATTTCACATGGTTTCTCCATTAGAGATTATTACTGATCGTAATTCGTAAAATCGAGATACTCGACTTTGTTGTAATCTTAATCTGAATATTACATAAAAATAGATCGGCTTGTTTTTTCTTGCCCATTGGAGTTTCAAATGAAGATCGCAGCGCCACACTCAAGAAAATTCCAACTAATCTGCACCACTTGACATTTGACAACTATTGCTGATTATGGTTAGGACTTTGACGTCGTCTGAAAATTCCAAACCGTAAAATTTTGTAAGCGACTTTTACAGTTTTTGGTGTTTTTTTTACTCTTCATGTGAACATTAACCATGAATTGTGCTTGACGAATATTGTAATAATTTCAATCGTATTCCAAAATTTCAAAAAAAAATCAACATAATATCGCAGCGCCACTTTGACCAAGACTTAAACTAGTAAGCGACAATACTTTGACCTGGATCGAAACATTTCACCAGAAGACGTATCGCTCATCTTGAAACCCAATAGGTAGGTAGCTTGAAACTTAAGTATCTGGGAAGCACCTTTAACGATCGATTTCACGTGGTTTCTCCATGAGAGATTATTACTGATCGTAATTTCTAGCATCGAGATATTCGACTTTGTAGGAATAGTTACTACTGACATCTGAATATTGTATTGAAATAGATCAGCTTGTTTTTTTTTGCCCATTGGAATTTCAAATGAAGATCGCAGCGCCACAGTCAAAAAAATTCCAAATAATCTGCACCACTTTGACGTCGACAACTATTGCTCATTGAGGTTAGGCCTTTGACGTTGTTTGAATTTTTTTTTAAGCGACTATTATAGTTTTTAGTGTTTTTTTTTGGATAAGGATTATACAAAACTTTTTTTTCAACAAACTGTCAAGCATATATGCTGAATCTTATTTTATATTGTTATATTTTATTCAAATTGTTTATGAATATTTGTGATTTTACATTTTTTTCTTTCATCATCTTTTCAAGTACTATACATAAAAAATTTTTTAACAAGCCTTGTCAACAAGGAATAATTTTTCTGAGACAAGTATATATATATATATATATATATATATATATATATATATATATATATATATATGTGTGAACGTTAACCATGAATTGTGCTTCATGAATATTGTAATAATTAATAATAATCGTATTCCACAATTTCAAAAAAATATCGCAGCGATACTTTTGACCAAGACTTCAACTAGTGAGCAGAAACCCAATAGGTAGGTATATTGAAACCTAAGCATCTGGGAAGCACCTTCAACGATCGATTTCACATGGTTTCTCCATGGGAGATTATTACTGATCGTAATTTCTAGCATCGAGATATTCAACTTTGTAGGAATAGTTACTACTGACATCTGAATATTATATTAAAATAGATTAGCTTTTTTTTTCTTGCCCACTGGCATTTCAAATAAAGATCCCAGCGCGACAGTCAAAAAAATTTCAAATAATCTGCACCACTTTGACATCGACAACTACTGCTCATTGAGGTTAGGCCTTTGACGTTGTTTGAATTTTTTTTAAGCGACTATTATAGTTTTTAGTGTTTTTTTTTTGGATAAGGACTATACAAAACTTTTTTTTCAACAAACTGTCAAGCATATATGCTGAATCTTATTTTATATTGTTATATTTTATTCAAATTTTTTATGAATATTTGTGATTTTACATTTTTTTCTTTCATCATCTTTTCAAGTACTATACATAAAAAAATTTTTAACAAGCCTTGTCAACAAGGAATAATTTTTCTGAGACAAGTATATATATATATATATATATATATATGTATAGGGTATATATAGGGTATATATATATATATATATATATATATATATATATATATATATATATATATATATATATGATGAGTTGTTTTTTCGGGTTTCATTCCGTGTTCTGTGGTTTTGATACCCTGAAGGATAATTGTCACAACGTTTCGGCAAAGTCTCATTTGCCATCTTCTAGGTGATCTAGGTCATCATCACCTAGAAGATGGCAAATGAGACTTTGCCGAAACGTTGTGACAATTATCCTTCAGGGTATCAAAACCACAGAACACGGAATGAAACCCGAAAAAACAACTCATCATACTTCGTCCGTGAGAATCTTCATGCTAACATATATATATATATATATATATATATATATATATATATATATATATATATATATATATATATGTGAACGTTAACCATGAATTGTGCTTTATGAATATTGTAATAATTAATAATAATCGTATTCCACAATTTCAAAAAAATATCGCAGCGATACTTTTGACCAAGACTTCAACTAGTGAGCAGAAATAATCTGACATTTACTGAAACATTTCACCAGATGGCGTATAGCTCATCTTGAAACCCAATAGGTACATTTCCTCCAATACCTTGTCCATTCCACGCAACATTCGTACCAATTCGTCTAAATCCAGTTGCTCAACAAGCGACTCGCGGACCCGAATAAAAAAAAATGAAGATCGCTCATTGCCGTCCTCTCCAATTATCCTCAACCTTTCCGCTGGCCGTAACAACGAAATTCGGATTCCCACGCGCGTCAAACGAGGAGCACTTAAGTTACGTTGAGATTGGTCAAGGTGGCTGGGACGCTCGGCCCGCTCCGGCAACCGTCGCAGATTGGTCGCAGGTTTTCCCTTTCTCCGGCGATTTTAATCCGGCAGAAACTGGCGATATTTCGCCGGTATTTGCGAAATCCATCGAAAAGTGTATACACGAGGTGCTTTTTAATCGGGAATTAATAATAATGGCAATTTGCGAGATAATTTCCAAGGATTTTGGCGACGATCGATACGCAATCGGCCCGCAGCGGGAGGGGAGCGAGAAGAGCGGCGTTGCCAGATGGAAAGAACAGTTTTTTGCGGGGTTAGTGGCGTAAATACGCAAAAGATATCGGAAATCGCAGAGCACATATTCGTGGAAGGATGACATTGTTGAAATACAATAATCGAATTTCTTTGCTGTAAAATTAACTTTTCACGCATTGAACCTACTATTTTCATTGTTTACTTGAAAGAGAAGCTTGTGATGAGAAATTTACTACAGAGATTTACAAAAATTATTATGGTGTGGAATATATGTCATTTAAACAAGTGTAAAACGGACACGCCAAGCAATGAATATATTTTTGTACACGAATATTGTATAAAATATTCATAACGCATGTGTTTCTTCAAGAATAAAGATAAAATCATGAATAATGATTTCATTATTCACTAGTGATTAATGGATATCGTAATTCTTGAAGAAACACATGCATTATGAATATTGGTTATATTTTTGTTGAATAATTTGATATCATTGATATTTCTTGGGTATACGAACAGACTATTATAAATTTGATTTTGGTGAAGTATAACGATTTTCTTTCCAATATTGCTTTCAAAATGTGTGGTTTATACAATAGTCGTGGACAAAGTATAGTATTCTACTCGCGTATAATGACTATTATAAGCTCGTTTAATAATATTGATGCAAACTCTTTTTTATTTCGCGTTGACCATGTACTACTTGACGAAAATGTTTGAAATTAATTCTCTACGGAGATTAATGAAAATTGCCACGGCGTTAAATGTATACAGGGATCACCATTTGAAACAAAAACAAACAAAATATTTGATTCCACGTTCTTTGCAAAAAAAAATCGGTCGTACTCGTAATTATATTGGTTATGGGTTTTTTATGATTTTTAACACTGCAACTTTGACCCTCTAGGAAAGGTGGGACCAACCCTTACTACTCCAAGGGGTCGAGTGATATTTCTTTTAAAAGGACACTTAATTCTCTTTCAAATAACATCTCATTCGTGATATTCGGTCGGATAGTTTCCTACACTAGTATCTAATTGTGTAATGGTTTTTCTAATCCAATTATTCGACCAACAAAATACTTATGATGAAATGTAATACAAAACTTTTTTTTAGTATTTTTTTTATCATTTACACGTGCCAAAGGACCTAAGGAAACGCATTGTACAAGAATGCCGGCTAATAACACCAGACATGTTACAGGAAATTCATGGGAAATTTTAATCAGATCTCTATCAATGCATGAAAGTCGGTGGTGGTCATTTTGAACATCTGTGTGTATACTCACTTACGTTTCGTGTTAAATTTCATCATGAGCATTTTGTTGGTCAAATAATTCGATTGGAAAAATCATTACACATTTTGATACTTATCTCGGAAACTATCTGATCGAATTTCACAAATGAGATGAATTATACGCCATTTCAAAAGAGATATCACTCGACCCCTTGTTCGATTTGAAATAGTAAGGGGTTGGTCCCACCCTTCCTAGAGGATTGAAGTTGCAGTGTTAAAAATCGTATCAAAAACTTCCGCCTAACCAATGTTAATACATGTACGACCGATTTTTTTGGAAATGAACGTGAAATCAGAGATTTTGTCTGTGAACGGTAAACCCTGTATAAAAGACATTCAAACAACTCAAACGGGCATGGCAACAAAAAGATGATGCAAAGAATATAATTATTGCCCTTGCAAATACCACGAAGGGCACTGAAATATGTCCGACAGGTGTCAATGAAATAAATGATAGTGTATTGTCCTACAAGAAAAACAGCAATATATTTCTAGTTGTGGAAATATATTTCGACTCACGAGGGAAAGCGGATGAATTAAGATGACTATATACATTCCCCGTCTTTTTTAACCTTTTTAAATGCATACGTTATTAAAAGTGAGGTAAGCAGAGTAGATTTAAATAGAAAATATCAAACTGACAAGCACATCATAGTTGATAACGAAAGAATCCCTGAAACCGATACTTCAACAATCAATTCTGAACTGAAATATTCAGATGGAAAGTTAACTTGGATTAAGCAAAGTTCACAAAGTACGAAATTTGCAAAATTCGTCCAAATAAAAAAGGATGCAACTAAAAAATGGCCAATTATATTCCAGTGTTCGATCTCCATCTCATTTTAATCGCAATTTCTTTCCGAAAATCGTACCTATTAATAATAATAATAATAATAAACTAATATAATAATATTATATAAACTATGCCTAATCCTGCAATCGAAAATACGCAGATCTCGTGAATTTCTTGGGTTATCGGCAGCGCTGGCCGAGAATTGTTGGATGTCCTCGATAGAGACGCGCGAGGAGGCGAAGCACTGCGGTCTTTCGAACCGAGCACGTGTATGAAGGTTAGCACAACAGTCAAAGGCAATGAGGTCGAACGGGGGGGAAAAAGGGGTGTTCGATTGTGTTTTCGAAGTAGAGCAAGTCCAATTAGTCAGCTACTTCTCGTATAACTCAAATTTTGCCTATAAAAAAAAATAATAAGAACTAGTATACACTTAATGAATATATATATATATATATATATATATATATATATATATATATATATATAAAGACTGCGACTGAGAACTGCCTGAGAACTGTTTGAATATATACAATATATCAAATGAATCTGATGATATCATTTCAATTTAGTTTCTTGAATAGATTCGTTCTGATCTGGTTTGGGTAATTGAAGTGATCCAAAATTGAAAGAAAAATCTAGTCAAAGGTTTACCTCTCAAATAATGTTGGTTTGAATCTGATTGACAATGTTTTCTGTTCAGTGACAATGGTTCCAATTTCCATTCCCTAAAGTTCTTACCTCCCTTGAATCCTGTTAGAATAAACTGAATGTTTCTAAAATAAAATAAAATAAAATAGGTGACAAAATAGAAGAAATAGAGATCATGCAGTGAAAACTAAAGAAAACACTTAGAAAAAACAAATAAACACATGAAATCTAAAAACAATTATGAAAAAAATCTCGAAAACCAAATGAATCCTCGAAAAAAGTGGGAAGGAAACAAAAAATATCCTCATAATATCAAGAATGAAATGAATATTTCTCAAAGAGATGATGTTACGAAATAATTAAAATAAAATATAAAGTACGATTGTGCAATATGTGACAAAGAAGAAAAGCGATCCGATGCAGCGAATCATTTTTATAGGGACATATCACTAACCCTCTCACTAAAACTATAGTTATTCCATGAACGTAAAATTACATTTCAACAAAAAACTTATCTGCGACTTATCATTGCGAGAAACTTTTTTTAGGAATTATCTCGATTACTCTCATAATCGCTTCCAAGAAACAGGTGAAGTTGCAATAAAAAGTTATCTAAAAAAGCTGTTATCAAATGCTATTTGAATAGACAATTTACTTAAACGAGCACATTTTATCTGGAAAAAAGTTTATGCTATTTGCGAGGCTATTTGTTCAGAACTCTAAAAGTTCCACTGTTAAAAATTCAGCGTACAAGACAGTATATTTTTACTTTTGGTTTGTTTCATCGAACAGTGTTCTGGGCAGTTGTTCTGGATTTGATCTGGTACATAATTGCAGAAGGATGATATACCTTACTGATTCGGTCTTTTGCTGAATTTGTCGTATAAAATTTATCCTCCTCATTGGATACTAGCCACGACTGTTTAATAAAAGCAGGCCTAAGATTGTTTTTGAAATATGAGCCCCCGATGTAATATCATCACTTATAAATAATATAGGTATTCTTACAATAAAACTGTATCAAGTCGTAGTGGGCATACTGTAAAAAGTGGGTTTTTATTATATTTTTTCGTAACATATTCATGCAAGCTGTAAATCACCTTCATTCTTTTGGGTAGCTGTGAAAAGTAGTCCATCAGAACTATTGTTGACCTCAGTACCATTTTTGCAGTGTACTGTTCGTTATAGCTTCAAATTTTTCCCCTATCAGAGTCATACTGTGGAAAATGTCCCTATTAAAATAATTCGCTGCATCGGAATAAAGATGGGTATTGTTCTTATTATGACATTATCGCCCATCTTTGTCACATATTGCACAATCGTATTTTATATTTTATTTCAATTATTTCATAACATCATCTCTTGAAGAATTTTTCATTTCATTCTTGATATTCTGAGGATCTCTTTTTTTCTTTTTCATTTTTTTCGCGGATTCACGTTCATGTGTTTCTTCGTTCTTCCTCATTATTTTCTTTCGTTTTCACTTCTTGACTTATCTTTTCGCTGGTCTTTTTGAAATTTCTTCTACTTCTTGACCTATTATTATTTTAGAACCATTCAAGGGAGGTGAGTACTTTAGGAAATGGAACTTTGAACCAGTGTCACTGAACAGAGAAAGAACATTATCGATCAAATTCAATCCAACATTATTTGAAGGGTAAACCTTTGACTAGATTTTTCTTTGAATTTTGGATCATTTCAATCACAAAAACCAGATCAGAACGAATCTTTTCAAGAAACCAAATCGAAATGATAGCATCAGATTCATTTGATATATTATATATATTTGATCTTCAAACAGTTATAAAAGACAGTTATATTCAAAAAAAAATTATATAATAAATAAAAATATTGTAAAATGGAAAATGGCTACTTTGTATCTCCGACAGCGTTTTTCAAATCTAGATTGATTCCCATCAGAAGAATAGTTGCGTATTTGCCGATAAACAAGACTGTTGTTCATACCTGGAGAGTTACGAGGCGCCTAATGAAAATTTATTTGTCTGTTGATTTCCCATCAGTTGCAGAACTGACGACAATCTTTATTTAACAAACAACAGGGAGAAAACGTGTGCTTATGTTATGTAATCAGACGTTATTTCGCAGCAGTTATACGAGAAGTATTCCAATACTAGTAAATACTTGAAACTTATCTAATAACTTTGATGAGTGATGAGTTCATAGATGAGCAATAGGTGTCACATATCCCAAGCAAAACCGTTTTTGAAGCAACTCTCCAACACTACTCAGTTTGGAACAATTATTAAACTAATAAAATCTCTGTTCCGTAGTTCTCTGAGCTTCTAACCTACCACAATCTGAAAAAATAAATTAATATTAGAATCTATACAAGTGAAGAAGGGCAGATTTTTTATATACCCCGAAAGTTCCTTTTGGATAGCACAAGTCCAACTTTTCTGTAGATTAAAAATCTGCCCTACTGCACTTGTATAGATTCCAATATTAATAATAATAATAATAAAAATATTTATTGACATCAGTTTCTACATATTGATGTGAGTTGAACAATAATAGCACCTGAATGTCAAAGGGATGTTGCATTGCTTACACATTTTTCAGCAACACCTCAAACAGTGAGTTTTTATCAGAATTTCACTAAATGGTAGAATAAATGAATAGAAAATAACATGAACAACTACAAACAATTGAACATATAAGAATTTTTAACAAATTAAAGTTCAAAGTAATAATTGGTATGAAAGATGTGCTTTTGGGATTGCTTGAACAAGTGGACAACAAAGTGGAATATATACACAGAATCAATTACGTAATAGAATAAATTTATATAAATGGTAATAATATTGTTGACAAGTTAATGTCATTGAGAACGAGTAAATAAACTGTTCAATATAAACGAAATACAATATTGATAATTATTATCACAGTTATAGTTTTAATTCAATTATCTGCCAGGTATTAATTTCCGAAATGTTTTTGTAGATCCAAAAAGTGTAGCTTAAATTTTTTGCGAAAAATATTTATAGTTGGTTCCTCATAAATGATGATATATTGGTTGAGGATATCGACAGCAATATAGGAGAAGCAATGTTGAAACATGGTAGTTCTATGACGAGGAATAGCATAAAAGTCTGCACTACGGGTATCACGTGAGAAAATATCCGATCTTTTGGCGAGAAGCTCCATTAGATAATATGGGGTACGAAGCTTGACTACTTTATAGATGAGTACCGCGTACTGAAGTAGGGTCCTATAACTGTACTTCAAGATGTCCATTCTATTGTAGTGAGGGGTTATATGCTCCCTCTTAGTGAGTTGAAAAAAAAGAGAATCGCAAGCAGCAGTTTTGAAGAGTTTGAATTTTATTTTTGAGATATTCGCTGAGGTAGTAGTAATATACTATGCTACCAAAATCCAAATAACTGAGGATGACTGAGTTTACGAGTCTCCACGTCACATCACTCGGCAAAATATATTTGTAACGTATTAAGTCTATTATTTTATAAATGAGCCTCTGAAGAAGCTACCCACTCGCGCTAGCGAAACGTCAGGAAGAAATTCCAAAGAACGACGGCCTTCAAACCCGAAGAAAAGCAGTGATACTAAAAACCTCGGCCGCGAAAGCCTTAACCATTTTGTCACTTCTATGATAGTTTCAATGGAGACGTCTAAAGACTTGTAATGCGTTTTTGAAATTTTGAATAATCTGAAGTATTTATAACTCTGAAATTCATTCCGACAAAATAGTTTTTTGCGAGTTATGAGCTATTTTTTATTCAATAGTAGATGAAGATCATGTTTCCTAAAAAATGGGAGGAAAATTATCGTCATTTCAAGATTAACCCGGTGATATTCTATACTTGTACATAGTGAATGAAACCACCAAACTATGAAAATCTCTCTGGAATCAAATTGTCAACCCATATTTTGTGTTCAAAGTACAGATTTCTTCGGAATTCACGCAGTCACTATTGAAAGACTTACAGCTTATCCAATCCAACTTGGCACAAACTCAGATACTTTTCTAGTTGCACACTGATAGAGTAAAACATGAAGATAGAAAAAACATCTTCTTGGCATACATTTCAGCACAGTGAACACATATAATAGGTGTTTTTTGATCTCAGTGTACTTCACAGAGATTGCTGGGCATATGGGTTATTAGTTATGTGCCAAGATGGATTGGATAAGCTGTACATAACGCTGTCATTTCTCTCAAAATTCCAAATGAATTACGGATAATAATGTATTCTTTTCATGAAGCCATATATTCCGAAGAAAACTGCTTCTCACTCAGGAGATGTAGGCCAGTAGATATAGACATGATTTTTCCAAAATTTAACAATAATTACAAAAGTTTTGAAACTTCATAAGAATGAAAAGTACGTTCAAATGATATTGAGTCTGATTTTGCAACACTTTTTTCTGAACGGAACATGTTGAAATCCAGGATTTTGTGAATATTCGCATTATTTGTACGGAGACATTTGCAAAAGTTTTGCAAACTTTCGAAGTATTGCGAAATAGCAGTTTACATCTTCTGGTAAATTCGCAACCATTTGAACAAAACGGAACGTTTCGTTCATTAAAAAAAAATGGTAATCATCCTAATTTTCCCAAAAAAATTCCAAAAGTTCTGCAAACTTGCATAAATAACCGAAATAATGTTCTTGAGGAGTGTACTTCAATTTGCAACCTCTTTCGTTAAACGGAAAATATATTTTTGCAATAAATTGATTAATGTCATCAAAACAAGTTTCAAAATTTTTACAAAAGTTTTGAATACGGGTTGCAAATGAAGAAGTCCTCACACACAACGTTTTCATTGATTTGCAACCACGTCTGCAATACGGAAATAAGGGTATAAAAGCAAAAGTTCTGCAAATTTGTGAAGTGTGGAGAAATAGCTGTTTACATCTTCTGATGTATTTGCAACCATTCAAAATAAACGGTACTGTTTGTTAGAAAAAAATCAATCCTAATTTTTCGAAAAATATTCTAAAGGTTCTACAAAACTTGGAAAAATATCCAAAATCTATTTATTGGGAAGTTCTTCAATTTGCCACCCCTTGCGTCGAATATAAAATATATTTGCCCAATAAATTGTTCGTTTTGTCGAAATTTTTACGAAAGTTTTAGATAAAAGTTGAAAATGGAGAAGTCCTCCCGTCGAACGTTTTCGTTGATTTGCAACTAAGTCCGTAACACGGAAATAAGGGTGAAAGTAAAAGCAAGATAATTTTGTATTTGTACTCTTTCAAAAAAAAAGTCAAAGTTCTGCAAAATAGTGAAGTGTTGAAAACTAGTAGTTAATAAAGTATATCACACACAACTAAACAATATCAAACACCGGTACCTACTAACAGAGGAATTCAGATCCAATAAGCCACTACAATATGTAATAGGCATAACCCGAATGATAAAGTATTCAGCTGGATAACCGTGATGTAAGTCCTTCCTGGGGTTGTAAAAATGCTATTAGTATTTGTTGAATAATTAAGGTTCCGTTTCAAGTTCGAGATTGCAGAGTTTCATATCCACTGAGACCGATTTTATCTTCATTTGCAACCACGTATGAAAACTTTTGTAATTATCTCAATACTTGTGTGTACTGGAAATGGCGGCGTTGAGGAAACAAGTTTGATAAATACATATTACGTTTTTTAGAAATGGTTGCAAATGTAAGTAAGTATGTTGAACATTTTTACCATTCACTTATGAATTTTGCAGAACTTTTGTAATTTTTTTAAACAAAGTGCAATGGAAAACTACAACAAATGAGATAAACATAAGGTTCCATAACTCTAACAAGGTTGCAAATTTAATGCATGTTGTAAAACAATATTACTAGCAGTATTCCTGGTTTGCAGAACTTTGGCAATTTTCTGTGCGAAAATAAAGCATTAAAACGTTTTTTGCCATTTAAACGATGTTCCATTCATCGCAGGCTTATGCAAAATTTTATAGTTTGTTTTCATTCACGCACTAACATACCGGTAAAGTTCGAAAACTTTTGGATTTTTTGTTAATTGATTGTCAATATCTACTGGCCTAATGTGTTGAAATTTGGTGGCGAAATAAATTTTTATTATTGTCTGGTTTGTATCGAACGATTAAAGTATGGAAAATCCGTCATCAGCTCGTCGATAACACAGTATTCTGCATTTGTAGTGTATACAGTTTTCTCTAATCCATCAAATTTTGTTGAATGTGGCGCAATACTTTTTGGTTTTTACAAATATGCTGTTGCATATTCAAACCTGTTTCTGTAGTTTACGGACGAAATGA
Source organism: Zygogramma bicolorata (assembly GCA_032362365.1). Lineage (NCBI taxonomy): Eukaryota > Metazoa > Arthropoda > Insecta > Coleoptera > Chrysomelidae > Zygogramma > Zygogramma bicolorata. The sequence goes on from JAVJAQ010000707.1 coordinate 12,086, forward strand.
TCAATATACTGAATTCCCATCTTTCGCTCAAGTCCTCCCTACGACGTTTTTACATTGTCTGATTTCCGAATAGACAGACTCGTTTCCACTATTGTCCATATGCATCTAGTACCTAACGTAGGATCCAGATGCTACAGGACCTCCCAGTATCTTTGGGGTTCGAAACAAGCCAACTTTCTTTTATAAGGACAGCTCCATTCATTGGGTAACAACCTACAAACACTTGAGATCAAGACCTGGTGAAATGACTTCTATACCAGTACAATGTTGATGTTTTCGTCAAAAACGCTAGACCTACGGCTCACTTGATAATGATATCGGGAGAAGTTCACATTCCTGAAATTTGTTTACAGATGGCGGCAACTCTAGACACATGACATTATTGATTCTGATGAATTTTCCATTAGCGATTTATTTTGGAAGAACCCATGCAGAATCAGTGTATTACTTTCTTTTTTCAACACTATACAAGATAAAGGATAAAGATACACGAGTTCTGTCTAAAATTGCACGAGTTTATCTGTTTCTGTTTAGTAGTAAATACAGATATGCATTTTGCTACATATATTACAGAGAGATGCATTTGCTTTATATTCTTGATATGTTATGAGAAATTAGTATCAGAATTCATAGAAATTCCTACTATTCGGTCTGCTTCAGATAATTTCATGAGATTCTTTGAAATGTCGGTATTGACGTGAGAGGTGGTGGGGTTGGAATACATGGAAAAAGTACGTCAAAATACAGTTTATTGAGCATTATAGTTTTTAATTCGAAATGAATTGGCCCCTCCATTGTCCAGATTAACCGGAGTAATTCCAATTCATAAGGAAAATTGCTATCTATAGTGCAGGCTATCATGGCGCTGTACGAGAAGACCGTGTTTGAAAACACTCTCCCGAAAGAACTTTTACTCCATGATTTTAAATTTTTGTTATTGCATCCTTTGTGAAAACCAGTGTCACTAATGCTGGAACTGGAAATAAATATGAAATTCTGTGAAGCAATCAGCAAATAACACAAATATAACTTCTACCTTCTAAAAACTGAGCAAGATGAACTTTGTTTTTATCAGCGTCAGAATAATCTCGCGTTATATTGACCAGTTGAACTGTGTTTTGAATGTTTTGTACTAACCATCGAAACTTAATAGGGATGAATAGATGATTGATTATTTTGTCCACAAATACCACAGCGTTTAATATCCATTATGAAGCACTATTTGAAACAACACTTAAATTTAATACTACACAAACAGAAAACAACCAGCAATTGAAAGCAACGGCGGATGAACGAAAAATAACTAAGAAACCTACGGTAGAGAATCGATTTGGAAACGACAAATAGCTGGTTGAAAAGAACTGTGAAATTATGGAAAACAGGGTACAATTCGTATGCTCATGTCAAAACAATGTCAAAAGATGACAGAATTCGATTCTTGTACCATCTACTGGAAATCGCAGTAAACTCCGTCGATATGATTGATCGTGTCTAGAGATTTTGACAAAACAATATCGAATCGGAGATTGCACCAGGAATATATACATCTTGCTTGAGATATAAAACGTTTCTTAGCAGCTTGGTTTTCTGAGCAAATTTAATTTGGAATCGTGTCAACGATCAATCGAAACATTTTGCAGGTATTTCCTTGGGCAACAGGACTACTACAGCATGGACTTCGTCCGTTGAAGGGACAACCAAATGAGATAGGAACACCTCACCACCAGAGGGAATAGAAACACTCACCACGTATGCGAACGTGAGGGTCTTAGTCATAGGTGACAATTGGGACATTCAATGCAAACTTGTGACTTGTGACAGTAGTCACAGTCGACCAGCTTAAAATTATAGGTTTGGTGACGACGGACTATCGATTGTGCAATTGAACTTCTCTATTTTCAATCATTCGAGCAGTGCAGGGGGCACAGTGGTTCAGTTGAATAGTTGAGTTTCGTATGTCGCGACCAAACTTCAATTATTGTAACCTAGTCGGCTGTGTGAATCGGTACAACAAAGTTCAAATATAACGGAATTTAAACTCCGACTGTAGAGTTTTA